>PVJH01007037.1:0-96744 GCA_004026705.1 Nesogale talazaci | reverse complement strand
TCTGCGAAAATAAAAACCACACTCATTAGGCTGCCTGTTCATTCTCTGGAGAGAGAAATGTCAGTTATTTCTCAGAAACCTATTGGGTGCTCATTACAAGCCAAATTATTAAGTGACACCACCAAGGCCCCCCCGCCCCCCAGACAACCTTTTAGTCTTGATCATCTGGCAAGGTAGTTTTGATCTGGTTACCAAAAGGAACCCTGGCTATTTCTCCCTGCTTGAACAAGAGTAACCTCTGAAGATGATAAGGATTCAAGTACCAATCATTGAACTTCTGACAGAAATGTGTGAGATTTTATATTATTATCACCATTGGATTGCTCCAATCTTTGCCATTGCACCTGCCCTGTATTTTATTTCCTACTCCTTCTGTGCCCTCTATGAATTCTCTGCTTGGCAGACTTGGAAGCAGCCAGCCCAGAGACCATCGCTGTAGGACCATGTCAATGGCAGGGCCATCTGGAGAGGCTGGCTTTCTCTCTTCCCATTCCCTTTCATCCACCCCTCCCCATGCTTTCGTGTTACCCCCAATAGATTGTGCTAAAGGCTTGAAACAATCCTGGCAAGGTCACACTGTTTGATTCTGCTGTCAGTTTAAATTATGTCTGTTTTTATATCTAAATCAAAATACACAGGAATGAAAGAGAGAGAGAGAGAGAGAGAGAGAGAGAGAGACCTGGCAGCATCCTATAATAAGTGGAGAAGTGACATTTCAATCACCCAATTGAGGTGGTCCCTTGGTAGTTGCCCCTCCTCCCTCACGTCAGGTTATTATTAGACATCCACATATTCTGGGCATATGCCAAGCCTGCCAGCCTCGTGTGGATGGTTTCTTTCCTTGTGTGCCCTCAAATTGATTCCTCCTCGGAGTGACCCCCCATGCTACCGAGTGGAGCAGCTCAGTACAATTTTCAGCCTCTTGCTAGCAGTTGTGTGCTTAACTCTTAAGCCACAAGAGCACATTGTGGATGGAGCAAGGAAGGAAGCACTTTCCATAATTATAAATAATAAGAGCATTTATGTAAGATGAGTTTTTGCAATTCTAACATCTAGTCATCTATGTAAAAACCAAGTTACTTGTGGCCAGAACATATGGCAATGATGACCTTGGATTTATCATGCCCTTACATAATATGAGGGGATCTGTATGTCACATCAAAGGAGACCTATGGCAGAGTCATTATGCATTGGGCCTGCTAACCACATGGTTAGCAGTATGAAACTACTAGATTCTCCATGGAAAAATAAAGAGTTACAATCTTAGAAACCTACAGGTTCTACTCTCTCTGCCCTATAAGGTCTCTATAAATCGCCAATTCCTCATTGACAGTGAGTTTGGTTTTGTATATAGTATCTATATTTTGCTCAGTTTAGTTAATCATACATGGTTTGAGAACTATATTTCACTATTGGATTCTGTCTACCCGACCTATTTCTTCTGCATCTAAGAAAAATACATGCATAGCCGGGTGCCTATGATTGTTTTCCATAGGTTCTTCTACATTACATACTTTAAAAGAAACAAAGAAAGAAAAACAAAAAAATATTGTGAATTGGTAAAGGTTTACAGGATGGATCATTGAACATTCAATAGTTCATATATACATACATATATACAAACCATATCTATTACTTGTATCTTTGTTTGACATAGACATAATTTTTGTTTACTTTATGTGTTGGCATGAGATGTTTATTTACTTATAGTGACCAGGGGATGTTTTTTATAAGCCATATGTCAATTAGTCTTTTATAACTTCAAAATGTGATGAAAAAGTCCTGAAAGAAGTTGACAGAATTGGCTACAATATCTGTAAAGTGCTCAAAATGTATGAAACACCACTATATTTCAATGTCTTCAGTTATTTCATGGATAATCCCATTCTTTTTCTAATTAATATATTACATAGTTCAGTGTTGACTCTACTAGAATATTGTCCGTTCTTCAGATTTACATTTAAGAAGAAAGGGTTTAATGTCTTTGTGAAGATCTCATTGTGAAGTCACATTTTCACTTTTACAGCAAACTACAGTTGGAGGCTTGATCTGAACTCCTCTGGCTTCTTTCTTGCCAGTAGTCAGGGGTTACACATGCCTCCAAACTCTATTCTTTCCTTACTTTTTCTGATACCAAACATTCTTCCCAAATCACTTCACATCTATACTGGATTCAGTCATTTATTACAATGGCCACACAGACTTCCCAGACAATGCTGAGGAGTGAGGTGGCCTATGCCGCGGAGTTAACAGTTTTGCGAAAGTCAGTATCAGTAGGATATTGTCACTGGTCCACAGTAACCCCTCGTAGCAGCCAGCAATCAAGTCTCTTTCTGATCTTCAGCCATTCGGCCACATGGTCCCTTGGCCTCTGCCTCTGTGGACCAGGAGACCTGCCTAGATGTTTATTGAATAATCCCCATAAATTTGGTACTGCTGCATTTGCTTGGTTCACAATCTCTGATACCTTCAGCATTAGCCCTTTTCACTACAGACAGGGATCTACAGCCTGTTCTTCCAACCATCTGGGCTTTCCTTCTCTGCTCCTGCTTCAATGATGACTCATCCTTACAGTCAGGGGTGGGGTGGGTAGGGGGAAGGTAAGAAAAGGTGACTAATCCTCGCTAATTGTACTACACCACCCTATTTGTATAGATCCACCCAATCATCTGGTTGGAGTTACAGTGACATGGAGAGAAAAGCCATGTGAAGAACTTTCAGTCTCTCACATCTGGTTGTCCTGAAGTGCCATGAGATGGATTGTGACTCAGTGGTGACAGCAGGCAGAGTATCTAAAAAGGGTGGAACTTGTGATCAGGAAACACATATTAACATCGTCTGGAGTGTAAGAAGAGAAAATTAACCTCAGAATCTCCTTTTCTATTTCCATTCTATCCTTGGGTAGTCAGTCCTTGGTATGTTTATAAGTTTCTGGGCTTCAGGTATTGGGTTTTTGTTTGTTTGTTTGTTTTAGTTCATTTTTATAAAGTGATGTTGCCACCAGCTCTCGCATCTCTTCTGAGTATTTGTGAAAGCTGACAGTGGGCACCTGTTCCCATGTTGTACTTGTGAGGCACTCTATCTCTGGAGAACATTTTTAGGATCTAATGACAACTTTGACTTTGTTAGCAGCATGTACTGACCCTCTATATTTGTAGATATATTGACTCTGAAACTTCTGCAAAGACAACTGTCTTCATTAGATAGGAAAACTCTTGAATTATATCCCGTGATCTGGTTGGTGGTGAGGAAAAACCCTGAAGTACACTACAAATGGAAAGGTTGACTATTACTTTGAAAACCCCCTTTGGGGCAATAAGAATAGAAATGACTGGTTCTTACAGTCCCACAGTAGAGCAGTACAGCAGAAGAGAATTATTAGTCCTGCTTCCCCTTTGTGTCTATCACAGGAGAAAAGCTGACTCAGCATCCCACACATTTACTATGTCCTTCTTGGGCCATAACCATCAAGTGGTCACTTGCTAGACTGTGTACTGAATTTACCAAGAGTTATAAACTTTAACTCTGTGTCTCGATGACTGCACTATATTGAACATTCACATGTATTAGATGGTTATATGTTCTTTGAATTATACTTAGTTCCAGAATGCACAATATTTATGCATTTGTACTTAATCTTACAGTTCCATTGATTTAGTATTATTAAAGGTTGTTGAATTTAACTGATTCCAAGTACTTTCAAATTGAAAAAAAATGTGCCACAAATAGCTTATACCGCAAAATTCTAAATTGTCATGGGGGGAAGGGGAGAGAGGAAAATATAAAATACTGAGTATCTTATAAATGGAAGTAAGTTGGTGATTTACCTAATTACCCACCATAATTACCCTTTGTCTTGTAAGCTTGGTAATCCAAGCCCTTTATGAAATCTGGCACTCAAGAGATGACATCCTAAAATTTTTTTAAAATGTGAAATTCTGGCTGTTTTTTCCCACCTTCCCTAAATCCCTAAGCATAAAAGACAAGATAACTATGGGAGTGGGTGTTTGATCATGGTCTAGAGGCCAGGGGGACTATCCCTGAAGATAGGAAGGAGACCATCTCACTTCTTCAAAACATGAATGGCTTCTTCATTTGCTAACTCTTTATCTATGTTTTGGAAATTTAAACTCTCAGAGCAGGGTGTAGTTAAACTGACAATTGGGGGTAAGCACTGATTAGAAATCCACAACTCTCTCAGGGAATTAGAGAACAATGCTCTAAAGAAATAGTTTGGCAACTTGCCTTTGAGAATAGTATAAATCCTTGCTAACTTCTCTTAAGAAATAGTGACAATCTCGAGGCAGGCAGACAGAGACACACCAACAGAGCGTTTCTTAGATGGCATCTAGCTCTTTCGTGAAGATCTGTTCCCTTTCACACATAGCCCAGATGTAAAGTGGAGACTCTGTTTTCTTTCATCACAATGCCGTCTTCATCTGTGATGCCACTTCACAAAGTAATTGTAGATTTTGTCTAGTGGCTATGAGGCTTATCCTACCCTTTAGATTCCTAAAGAAATCATGGGACTTTTGCTACTGAAGTGGATTTCAAACTCTTCAAGCTCAAGCTAGGCATAATCTTTTTGTTAATGAAAGATTTCGTTTGCAGAAAATAAATTTTATACAGTAGCATTTTAAACAGTATTGGTGACAAGTGATCCATGTATCATAAAATTCAATGTTCAAGTATATTTAAAAAAAAAGTGTGCATTCCTCACCCCAATTGATTCTAGAACATTTCCTTCATTCTTGTATCCATTAATGTTAGCTCCCAATTTTCACCTAACTTCTCCTGTCATAGCCCTAGAAACTATTAATCTATTTGCTGCTGCTATAGATTTACCTATTCTCAGTTTCATATAAAAACTCGTTCAAGTAAAGAGTATAAAATAAAGAAAAAAACAGAAATAAAACCTAGAAGAACCTAAACAGTAGAGGTGTTGTTCTTGGTCACTTGGTGCCACACGTGGGTGACTCTCAGGACAACATGAGGAGCATTGTCACAAGGGGGGGTCTTATGTGTGAGCCCATTGTTGCAGCCACCTTATCAAGCTGTCCTGGTGAAGACCTCCTTCCACTGCCCCCCAGTTTACCAAGCCTTTTACATGGACTGATCATTCCTGACGGTAGATCAGGACATAGAGGATTAGCAACATGGACATAAGATCAAAGTGGTTTGACTCTTTTTAGTGAGGAAGGGTCATCTCACTTAAAATCATGGCTATCCATAGTGGTGTGACCCTCACTGACAGGCATAGTCGAAGTTTATCACTTACATACACACACGTAGCTAAAGTTCTGGTGGGGGGTCTACTGTAATTACTCATTACAAAGTTAGTGGCTTTTTAAAGAAAATGGGCCAATAAAATAAATATCAAGAAAAAACAAAAACCTTAAATTACATGTGTTACATTATAATCTTAATTATTATACTTTTGTAAGCATTATGATATAGGTGATCATGAAAACTCATTCCTAGATCTTTTACATAGCTTAGCAAAGGGTCCAATGCATGAAAGGATATGTTAAGCTTCACTTACCTTAAGAAAGAAATGCCCGTAAATATATTTTTTAAACTTAAATACTTCTGGGGAGAAAATAGGTTCCCAACATAAAAAGATGTCATTATAACATTAACCCAGCAGTCATAAATCACATAGTGAACTTCAGCTCTTGGTATTTGATTGGACAGTTCGATATTCATGATGTACCCATCAGAATATGCCAGCTTGGCTTTGTTTTGAGAAAGGATGACTGGTGAAAAAGAATTGTTATTCAGTTATGAAGAGCTCAGAGTTTAGGGATAGAGTCAGCCTTATTGTTAAGGCTCTCATTGGATGGGCACCTAGCTTCTAGACTAAAGTGGATGGTATGGACTATAGTGCACATGGGACTGTATGCATTCTGGGCAGAAGATTCAGAAAAAGCTGAGAAGCAGGAGGCATGAATCTGGCTTAGGCCATATGACTAGGCCTTATGATCTGTGGCAGTCATGTATTCTCATGCCAATTTGACTAAGAGTGTAGGGGTGGGGTCTAGCCTATCAATCTGGAGATTTCTGTATGGGCATTACTTTCTCTGAGAATTCTGGGAAATTTCGCAATATTTCCCCCATGGAAAGGAGAGACTAGAGACTTAGTTCCTGGGAGACGCTTGATGGACAAGACAAGATGACAGGATAGACCCTGAGTCCTAGGAACTGGAGGAGCTGGGGGAGAAGCCACAGGCCACCTCTGATGGAGCTAGACCTCTAAAGCTGAAAAGCCACAGAGAAACAGACCCCTGCCAGCTCTGAGATGCTTCTACCACCAATGGGTACTGCTGATGGACCCTAAGCCCTGGAAATGAGGCTCCCTGGGGAGACCTCTGCCAGCGCTGAGCTGCTTCTCTCACCACTGGATGCACAAGACTCTGTACCCACTGGCCTGTGATGGTGCTGATATCATTGCATGTGCTTCGTGAGTCAGAAGGAAACTTCATAGATGGGTTAATATTGGACTTATGACCTTGGACTGGACTGGGTTGGGATGCTTTATCAATATTCCATTCCTCTTGTACATAAACCTTTTCCTTATATCCATATGCATGTTTATGAATTTGTTTCTCTAATCTACCTGGACTAACAAACAATCAAAGTTTCCAAAGGAAAGCAAAATGAAGAGAGATATTTGAAGTGAAAAACCATAAAATTAAAGAGTAATTGGAGATGAATTTTGATATGCAACATAAATATGTACATGCATACCCATAATATACATACATATATAGTTTTATGTCCTACATGCATTTTATGTCCACAATCTACAGAGTTTTGAAGAGGTTGTTGGTGATATGAAATGTGCACTCTAGGTAGCATTTCTGGGTAAATGTTGCAGGAACCAGAGGCCAGAGGTTGAGATGCTGCAGAACCTAGGTGGGGTGCAAAAATGAGCACAGGGCAGGAGATTGACTAGATAAATGCACACAACCAGAGAAGAGGGAAATCTAAAACACAAGTTTGATGCTAAGTATAGATGATGTTCTTAACTGAGGTAGGGATTATTTAAAGAAGAGAATGATGGGGGTGGGGGTAAGAAAGGAAAGATAGTTGGAATTCATATCAGGCACCCACAGAGCAATCATGAGTAGGAATCCAGCAGACATCAGAGAGACCATGTGTTTCCCATTCGGTTTTAAGAACCATGGCTCATACTCCACTGACCTAAGTGTTTTGGTCTTTCTCTTGATCTCAGACTCCTTTCTTAACAGGCTTCATGGCATTTGCCAACTAATATGATAGCTTCCTTACTCCCTTGAATAATTCTTCTGCAATTATCCCTAAAGGATTCCAGTCATATACTTAGCACTATATTAGTATTTTGTAAAAAAAATATATTCATGGTAACTTTGTTATTATATTCACTTCTTTCCCCATAGGTGAGTCTAAAATATCCACTAGAATAAGATATTTTAGAAGCAGGGAGGAAGTTTCGATGTTTAGGACACATCCATTGTAACCAACCCCTGAGCTCTTTGAAAATAAGAGATGTTTCAAAATTATCACTAAATTTGTCTCCAAAGGTATTAGGTCTGTTGTGGATCATAAAATAAAGTCTGTCATTTCACATAACCCTACAATGTAGGTGTTTACAGCTATTTAAGACACACACACATACGCACTTGCCAGTGCCATTGAGGCCATCTACACTCAGATGCTACAGAAGAGAATGACTTTGTAGGGTTTTATTTGAGGTATTGACAGAAGCAGATTGCCATTGCTTCCTTGTACAGCATTGCTGAGTAGATTTGGACTACTTGTTCTTTTCTTTGTTTTGTAGAGTCGTTTCTATTTAGAAGATGAAAACAGAACTGAGTGAGCTTAGAAACCGTCCCCAGACCACTAACGTAGACATGGATTCCACACCCAAGTCCACTGTGCTCTACTGTCTTGTCCACTATCTTTTGCTGGAGGATAAAGGGATTTGGTTTGCAATAATTTCCGTTTGTTTCTTTACTGAAGATAATTGGATTTCTTCCTAACAAACAGGAAGAGAAAGATCTATCTGTGTGTTTGGATTAGCCTAGACAAAACAATGACCTAGTTCTATGATTACATTGAAGCATGGATCTTTGAAATTAATTTAGAGATTAGCAGAAATCTGTCTTTGGAACAGGTTTGAAACAAGAGGTGGTGTTAGAGGACAGCTTTAAAGCTTGAGCCAACTCAATTATATCTAACAAAATATACCTTGATAATAAATGTGCATTTCGTGACTTAGATGATAGTGCAATAGCCATTCTGTGCATCACTTCCCTAAAACATAGAATGGATGCTTTTGCAGAAAAATATAATCTATGAATAATGAACTATATCTTTGAGGGCATATTCTCTCCATTGGTGATTTATCAAAAGTGGTGCTATGCATATAGTTTTTACTTGTTTTATCTTTCTTCCTATAGGTAGAATGTAAGCCTTCTGAAGTTACACCAGGTACCATTCGGTCTTCATTTTACAACTTAGTATGATATCTTCCTCACTATGGGAAGCTATTTTTTTATTTTTCTATTCATGCCTTGCAGAATGTGCAGCATCATGATGATGGGCTTGGTACTCAAACACAGGCTAAAATGATTGAAGACAAGTAAAAGAAACGTGTCTGCTCCATTGCAGAGCTTGTCATCACACAGAAAAGATGTGATCAAAGACTTGCCAGGCTACTTTCTTTATAGTTGCTATATAGGCTATAAAGAAATAGTATAAAGAATGTTGAGATCAAAGAAAATAAAAGAAACAATGTAATCTTGGGCATTAGGACAAAGCTGGGTTTTTTCCTTATAGGAAATGAAATATATTTTTAAATATACCTATTGCAAATCACTATAGAACCCAGAATTGGTTGAAATAATACTTCAATAGACAAACCAGGAGTTACTAGCACATTTCAATGGGTCTTTCTCTACAAAGACTCCAAATACAATACAGGACTTTCTCACCCCTCTGTCTGACAGTAAGATATGTCAGCCCTCCAGGCAGCCTTGGTGGCATATGGGTTGACACAAGTTGGGCAGCTACCGACAAATTTAGTGCTTCCCACTCCCTCCCACCCACTTCAGTGTGGGCACAGCTACTTCTCTGGCTTTCACAAGTGGACAGCTCAAAATCTCCACTGTGACAACTACCTCCTCAAGAATCTGTGCCAGGATTACTATGGGGAGAAGGTCCCATGTCATTGACCTTACCCACACCCAGCTATGTGGCCAGCATATTCCGTACACTCAGAGTCTTTAGACTTTGGAAGTCATTGATATTCAGCATATCAAATATAGCATGGTAGACACGGAACAATCAAAGGAAGATTGACTTAGCTTGATTTCTATTGAGCCTCGCGTCAGAGTCAAGAGTAATCAAACATAAAGTGGATAAAAACCAAGTAAGTTCTAAATATATTTTGGATTTGAATGAATAAAAAAAAATGAAAGAATGAGGGAAAGAAATGAAGATAAGAAGAATGGAAGGGAAGAAGTGAAGAAAGGCACAGGAATATAAATAGCAAGCAAGACTCACCTTCTTCAAGAATCAGCATTTCAAAGCCACCAGCCTCTCCACTGGAGAGAGAGGAGGCGTTTCACTCCCATGGAGAGTTATAGGGCCCTGGAAACCCCCAGGGAGCACTGCTAACCTGTCTGGAGGGTGCTATGTGTTGGCATTAACTTAAGGGCACTGGGCTTATTTTAAAAGAGGCCTTAAACAATAGTCAGGCAAATTTCGTGGATCATAGATGCACGTACTTTAAAATGGTTGGAACTGATTACGTCTAAATTTCTCCTAGTTTTATATCTATTTGTTGTCCATGCATCCATACCCCACAGTCTGTATTCAAAGACGCTTGTACCATGAATCTACACCAAAGTAATAAATCTATCCAAATCAACCACTTTCACAACAACAAATGGATCTGGCACCATTTTTGCAAATTATCAACAATTCCATTTTTCCCCCTTTGGAAACTTGTGAGCACACACCTCTAATTTCTTTGTCAATAATTCTAAGGGAGGTGTACTGAAGTTCCCGGCAAGAAGAAAGAAGAAAAGGAAGAGATATGTATTTGGGAACCAGGATATGGAAGACGGTGAGGAAAATTCTTCACCTCCTTTTGCCTCATTAAAGCCTCTTGGCAGCTTGAGGAAGTCAGCAAGACTGCTTTTGGTTGCATTCTGATGGTTCCTGCTGCATTGAGTGAGGAATTTCCAGCTTTGTGAAATGGAGCCACATGTTTACATTGCTTTGCAAAGCTGGGACATGACAACCCAGCTACCCAGAACTGAATCTGTGGGCTTTAGAAATTATTTCTCTCTATAAAAGTGCATCCTATGATAAAGGAGAAACTTTATATTTTATTTATGTTGAACTCATCACAATAACAATTTGGGGTCTTGCTTCTGAGTATCTTCATTCACAGAATCAAAGCGTTAGAAGTGAATAAATACCTTTGATGACTGATTGTAGTTACTGTCCAGGACCTACTATAGGAATAGGAATCTATTTACTCCGACATCTTTCTTTTTCACCAATGATAAAAGATTATATTATCTTATATAAAAGTCATCTCTTTGTTTTAGTATGGACATAATTTCCCTTCTCAAAATGATTAGTTAAGTTACTACTCTAGGAACTTGCATTGTGTTTCACTGGCTCCCAGGAGCCCCTTAAGATCCCCACACCCTATTAGAAATATTTCACATCTCCAGTGACCAGCAATGGCCTGGGTTCTTTATTAAGCATGGAGTCTTACAATACTTTTTTCTTTACCAAAGCTCATGGAGGCAACCAGTCTTGGGGGAAAAAACAAACAAAAACACATGTCATTCATGGGTCCTCAAAGCAGCATTAATTGTGCTCTTGAACCTTTTAAAATAAGGATACCTGACCTTTTTTTCTTTGTGTTTATCTATTTCTCTCTCTGTTGGTTCTGGTAACAATTTTTTATAAAGATTCATAAAAGAATGATAAAACCCATAGGGCTGTGGGAGAAGAGAAATATTTTTTTTAACATTACAGATTCAGTGATCACCTTTATTTCCCTGAATCATCTAAGTAAATATGAAGTTATCTCAGTAGAAAAAAATTTTCTGAAAAGGATGGTGGCAACATATGTACAAATCGACTCGACACAATGCATTATTATAAGAGCTCCCAATAAAATGATTCATTAAAATATTTTAAAAATATGTAAAATTTTCTCATTGTCTTTTTAGCTTAGGTAAAATATTTCCCTTTTTCCTCATTTAATGAATTCCACATTTTTAGAGTTTAAACAATCTTCTAGATGATTGGTTGTGGCTCTCTTTTCACAAACAAGGTGATTGAGACCCAAGGAAAGATCATCTCTAAGCCAAGGTCACAGAGAGATGTCCTGGGGACACACTGGTTAAGATTTTCATAGCTGCCTAAAAGGGAAGTCATTGGAACCCAAGGAGTGGTGTGGCAGGAGAATAACAAGCAAAGGAAGGTGGAGAAATTCTTTAAGAAACATTTTGGAGGAGGAAACCCTATGAGACCATTGTACTCATTCACAAGGTATCTGTGAGGGAGAGTCAACCCCAGAACATGCAATCAGAAGGCCACAGACCTCATCAGAAGTAGTTCCAGGGCCACAACTCAGACCAGGGAATCGCAAATGCTAATCAAAACTTGGCTTTCTGAGAGAATATCTGGCCCTACATTTTGATTATATTTGAGCAGAAAAAAAAATTCTGAATTATAACCAAGACTTTGGATTGCCAGCTGGGCTGAATTCAACGAGATACCCAATTCCCATTTAGATGCTGAGAGATGCGAAAGAGGTCCACATGGCTCAGAAACTAGCCCCTCGTTGTTATCAATCGATGGCACCGTACCCAGAAGCAAAATCTGTGCCCCGGCAGAATTCAACATTGAAGTTTTACTGGCTAATACCATTGGTGTCTAATTTGGGTAGATAAGCAAAATCCAAAGTGGACAAGGAAAAAGATCTATTTTTAAAGAATATGTCATGGCAAGAGGTATTGTTTTTGAAGTACAGATTGATATCTCCCTGCAGAGAGTCATTCATTTTTATGATTGAACAAAAGCAGACTCATTGTAGAGGGTATTGGGCTTGAGAGATCATGTCCTTCAGGTCATTCCTTACTTTTTAATCTCCGCAGACTGCATAATGTTTGTTTGTTTGTCTGCTGCTGTTGTGGTTAGGGGCCATCAAGTGGGTTTTGCCTCAGAGCCACCTGCGTACAGCAGAACGAAACGCCTCCCAGGTCTACACCGTCCTCACAACTGATCTTATGTTTGAGCCCATGGTTCTCCCACTGCTGTGCAGACCGAGGAGATGGAGCCTGGGGATCTTTCAAACAGCTCCTGACATATATTAAGAGTCCAAAATAGCCATGTGAAAAAAGAAGAAGTAAAGTGATGGGGTAAGAACAGGAAAGAATGGTGGGAACAGAGAGTCATGACATAGGCCGGAGACAACTCAGGCTGCATAAAGAGCGGGTGATTTCCTTTTCTTTCTCAGGATGTTTCTATCTGTTCCTCAAGCACCAGAAAAAATCATATTAATATACAATAGCCAACTGGCCCAAAGGTCTTCTTCCATGTCACCAGGAACTGCTGCATGTCCTACGTGAGCTGCAGGTCTGCTCATTTAAGGATGTACAATTGCAGGACCCGATCCAAGACTCCTGTACCTGCATGGTACTTCAGGAAAACCCCGAGGTTATGCCATCATTTTCAAGGAAAGCACTCCATCGCACTCCCAAAATGATTCTCGCTAGCCCTCTCTTCATTGAATTAGCTTGTAATAGAATGGAATCACCATTTCCCACAGCAACTACAGCATCTGGGATTCACAGTGATTTGTCCTTTATTCTAGCCCTGCAGGATTTCAGATCACAAGGGGATAGTCCCAAACCCAAGTCCTTTTCTTAGGTTCTGAAAATGAACACGAAGGCCCAAGCAAAGTGATCGCTGCCAGGGGTATTTTGTGTAGAACTGCCCCTTAGAGTTTACAAAGTTGTATTCTTTTTCAGAAGCCGACTGCCAGGCCATTTTACTGCCCTGAAGATAGACTCCAGGAAAGCTCCAAGCACTGCCAAAGAGTCGGTGCCGAGGCCCAAGCGACCTTGTAGACCAGTGTAGAACCGCCCCCTGTGAGTTCTGGAGAGTTCTAAAGAGAGGAACTCCTTAGAACGCACAAAGTTCAGAGTTCCTTCTGTGGAGCAGCTGGGGATTTCGATCTGCTGTGTCGACCACAGCCTAACTGATGGAAATTGTGCAGCCCAGGTTCCTTCTGAACATTAAAAGGAAAGCAGCAGTGTGTATTCACGCCCGTATTTGCATACGGATTCACATGCGGTTGTAGGAACATTTACAGACAGCAATTTATCATTGCCTTCTTTCTTGATTTCTTGATGATCTTGAGGAAATTATCTCAGAAATTCATCCCTTCTAAGTTATTAGGGAGATACATTAAGAACGGATTCATGGTCTGACTTGTTTAAGTGAGAGACCTCTAATGGAGAATAAATCTCTCTAATAATTATTTGATTTCTTCTGCTTCTCCTATTTTCAACTGCATATTTTAAATTAATTTTAATATTATAAAGGTAATACATGGACATAGTTGAAATTTAAAGTACACAGATAATTGGATATTACATATGATGGATTTTTTTCAGTTAGGCAGCATTATGATGGCATTGTCTGGAATATAATATATGCTGTTTTCATTTGAACCAAAAGAACAGGCATAAGTACACCGCTGTATTTAGCATGACTTCGCCCATATTTGAGGTCTGTCTATGTTTTGCTTTTTGAAATCAAAAATGTATTCTGGCATAGTTTTACTTCTGCCTTTATCCCTTTCCATTTATGAATCCCTGCCTCCTGTCTTCTTAGAGCAAGGCTGTTAGGTATGGTGAGCAGATAAGAGTCCCACAATGTCCCTGCACTTTTGAGGAGACATATTGAGATCTTAGGAACAATGAACTTAGAGCTCAAGAATAACTGGCAAGAGAATTCAGTGAAGAAAGGGGCTCCTTAATAAACACTCTGGGACTAGAAGGACTACAGATCCAGGTCAAGTGGAGGCAGATAGAGAGACGAAGATAACCAATGCTATTCTAGTCCTCAAAGAGCTCTCCCCCTGCAAGTCTTCCTGAAAAGTTAAATTAAATGCATCATTTATTTTTTTTTATTGAGAGAGCTAAGATTGGGAAAAATACATAAATGAGTAAAATCAGAAACTTAACATTTTCCTGAATTGGGAGAACAAGGTGCACACCACAAGTCAGTAGGTTGAAAAATGAAATAGACAGCAGAAGACCCACAGACAATCAGTGTGGTCACAGATACGTGACAGGCGTGAGAGGAGAAGCACAAGTTTGGTCCTAGATCAGGGACGGGTCTAAAAGGCACAGAGAGTTTCCTAATGCTAAGGTTTATACTGTGTACCTGATTGCACTGGTGGAGGGGGTGGAGGTGAAGGAGTGGGAACAAAGGGAAGGGAATGTGGCCGATGTACAATATGTTCTATTTTTAGAAAGGAAACCTTGATAGATACTTGATAGAAGACACTGTGGTTATAGCTCAAAGAGAGGATGAGCCTCTCTGAATGGAAATTTATATTAACTGGGAAAAGAAGGTTGTATCATTTGTTTATAAGAAGTCATATGCTTGCTTGTTTTAAAAAACCTAAAATCAGAGCCTTACTGATGATTAGGTGCTGTATACAGATAAGTGGATATTACATATAATAGATTTTTTTGAACAGGCAGCATTATGATGATATTGTCTAGAATACAATATATGTTGTTTTCATTTGAACCAAAAGATCAGGTGTAAGTACACCACTGAATTTAACATGACTTTGCCCACAGTTGAGGTGTTCTAATGGAGAAAACCTTGAACCCTAATGCAAGAAAATATGACTACCTCTAAGTATTTTATTGACTCTCCAAATTTATTACATTTCAGTAAATGGCAGATGTTGAAATATGCTTCTCCTCACCAGTTTACAAATATTTCTGAAAAATAACAACAACCAAAGCCAGGGTTTTAACTTTGGGTAAGTAGATACTCTATTAATACAATATGTAATTATTTATTTCCATGGGCCAGCACATCAGACAATGATTTTCAGATGCATTTTTAGCTGAATTTAATTACCTTTTCTGAAACTTGGAATTAGTCTGCTTCTATTTGGACAGCTGCCAAGGCAGCATTCTTAGCTAACATCAGCAGATTTATTCCAACAACCTCTCCCAAGTTAGTATCAGCTGGCTTATAAACATTAGTTAGCAGACTTTTCCTGGTTTTTCAGAAATTAATTACAATACATTTAAATTAATTGTTAAGTTGATAAAGGGATTCCCTTAGAGCCCAGAAGTTTTAAAACCTGTAGTGTTGCTGGTCAAACATTAAAGATCCATGGCTCTGGAAAGGCCCTCTGTTGTGGTTGGTATCCTGGGCGATACAAGCTGTACTTGAGATGGACAGTTCTTTTTATCCAGGTTATATTTATGACACTGGGAAATTAGACGCTGCCATTCAGTCAGCAAAGGCTTGGGGAATACCTGTAGGGCAGCAGGCACTGTGCTACCTATTAGAGGGAAACATAGGGACAGGCAGAAATGGTGTCTGTGCTTTGGGGTTGAGGAAAGTATCATATGCAGTGTCATACACTTGTATCTTCTAACCCATGCAGAGCTGCTGAAAATTGACAAAATAGAGGATGCGGATTAAGCTTCTGCCTAAATTGGCAGAGGAAGGTGGATCTGAGGTTGGAAAAGCCTCAGCCGATTTCTGGCTTAGGCCAGACACTATATGAAAGAGGTTATAGAAAGAATGTATCCATCCGAGAGACAAGTGGTCCATGCAAAACCTGCCGAAAAGGAGCAAGCAAAGACACCTTTCACTCTCCTTGGAAGAGAACGTTCGAGTTTTCAGAAAAGCCACCACTACTACCACCACCAAATCATGGCAGAGAAGTGGCATATTGTTTTTCATCATATATTTAAAAAGGAAAAAACAAGTGGCATAAAGTAATTGTTTTTTTTGTTGTTTTTTTTTAGGCATCACTGCCCTCAGGTTGTGGGAATAGGAGGCCCAGCCTTTGCTCCTGGGAGCCAGAATTGAACCTCCATCCCAGTGGGCCGCAGTCCTGCACACAACCACTACACTACCGGGGCTCAGACAAGTAATTGTTTTTAAGTGTTTAATTTTTCAGTCATAGGTCACGTAAGGAATGGAAAAGGTATCTGATGGATTTTGAGAAGACATGATAAATTAGGTGGCACCAGCTTGGGACAGGGAATTAAAAAATGAACTATATCAAATTGAACCTCACGTAAGAATAGCAAGATCACTGTCTTCGTATGTTCCCATGGCTTGAACAGTTAAAATAACTACAGGTTTAAAGGTAGAATTACCCAGTGTCGATAAAAGTGAGAGGAAAACAGTCAACAGTCTTAAAATCAAAATACACCAAAAAAGAAGTATGCAAAAATTCAAATTTTGTAATACATTACTATTTTCTAACCTAGAAATGTCCAAATTATTAAATATTCTAAAACATATGATGGATGTTATAATGATGTTTCAAGTTTTTCATATAAATGCAGTGACTCTAACTGCTGACAAAGTTTATCCAAGCTTGCTGGATGAGTTTTAATGAATAGATGAGACTGATTGTAATTAGCAGCACTCGTCTGTATAAAATGAGTATCTGATAATTTATTTAAATTGGCTCCCCTCTCCCTTAAAATGGTCTGTAGAAGTACTTTCCTTTAAAGTGAATTAAACTTAATTTTGTTTAGCGGCTCTTTGTAGATATATTGAGACGTATCCAAAATGAAATGAAGTCATTTGAGTTGTTGTAAAGGAGAGGTTGGAAATCATGAATTTATAGGCCTATTATTGACCTAAAATTTCCAGCTTTTACAATAATGAATGTAATTATAATGTAGATGGCCAAATCTCATGAGATATGCAGAGACTATCTGAAGTATAGATTAAATAATAAGACAAATATACCAAAAATGAAGAACTGATAAGTAGGAAAATGTGTTGCTAAATGTGTCCAAAAGTTAAATCAAAATGAAATTATTAAAATGGATTTTATATTTTGGAAAAAAATCCAATTATTTGTAAAATTATATATTCTCTAGAAAAAGTCACATATCAACAATGTACAAATGTGAAATTATGTGCTACTTCAAATGCTGCCAACTAGAAATTACCACTGCTGAGTTTCATTGGTTGTTTTCCTTTTCGTATGTATACACAGAGTCATTATCACTGCACTGTACATATGTATACACAGAGTAATTATACACAGAGACATTATTGCAGCATTGTAGAGATGTACACACAGAGTCATTCACTGCACTATACAGATGTACACAGAGTCATTATCACTGCACTGTATAGGTGTATGCACAGAGATCTTATCACTGCTCTGTACTGATGAGCATAGCGGGTTACTCTGCGTTGCTAATTCAAATGTCAGCATTTGGGAAACCATCAATAGCTCTGCTGGAGAGAGCGTACTTTCTACTCCTTTAAAGAGTTTCATATTCAGAAAGCCAGAAGATGGTCCTAACCTACATGGTCTCTAGAAGTCAGAATCTATTCAGTGGCAGTGAGTTTGGTTTCGAAGTGCCTATGTATAAATTATCTGCTTCAAGGTGATTTCAATATATCTTGGAAACCTAATTATACTATCTCCCATGATTTATTTAAATGACATAAAAGCTATATTTCTCTTTAGTTTTACACATTCATTTTGTAGGTCTCATCTTAACTATAACATTGACACACGAATTAGCATGGGCTGGAACTTAACCAATAGTATACCAGCAAAGTCCATCCCCAGTTCTTGATTCAATCTGTGAGCTCAGAAATGTTGGTGCATCTCCTCTTTTTTTTCCCCCTCTAGAGGAGCAGCTGATGGTTTGGAACTGCTGACCTGGTTGCTCGCAACCCCATGTGTAACCACTGGACCACCAGGGCTCATCCTTCTTTTTTTCAATGCCTGTTCTTTTCTTTTAAACTTCCTTTCAACCCCACACCTTCCTTTCTTCCTTGGAACGCTCTCTAGTTCCTCACATTTCAACTTTTACTTATGGCTTATGTATATATTTTGCAATTTTAAAAATTGAATGTATTTTCCACCTTTTTGATCAGTAGAAGCTTTTATTGTTTATGAATGTTTGATATATGAGGACAGCGTAAATATTCTCCACACATTTTTATCTTTCTATCATGAAAAGTCTTATGGTTTTATAGGATTATATTAATTTTGTGATAATGTCAAAGCTTCCTTCTGTGTGCCCTAGGTCCAAAATAAAATGTTGCTAATAATGACTTGTGGGGGGGGGGTGTGTGTGATTCTGTTTAATTTTTGCGGATCACTGGTAGCATTGGGAGTTCGGGTTGGGCTGCCAACAACAGCATTGTTGGTCCTAATCCACGAGCACCTCTGTGGCAGAGCCTGGTTGCTCCCCGCAGGGAGCCTAGGAAGGGAAGGTTAATATGAGCTGGAATTGACTTGAGGGCAAGTGATATAAGTACTGAATTTTTGAATTTTGATCTTTCATCTTTAATTTAGCCCAGCAGATCTACTTAGGTTGGGATCTACCTTTATTTTCTCCTTAATAGCTAACCTACTGCCTTACAAAATGGAGTGAGCTCGCGGCCTTTTCAGACTGGTTTGAAAGGTCCTCTTTATCTTACAGAACATGCTTCTGCACTCTCGTGTCTTTCTCAGGCCAAGTCTACTTCCACTTATCCATCATATCAATGAAACCACATTGATTCACTTATTGAAGCTCTGCAATAAGTGTAATACGGGCTATAAAATACATATATTTAAAACTTATTTTGAAGTCTTATCAAAGTTTGTTTTTAATTTCATCCTGAATAATACATAAAGCAGTATGAGACAATGTGTGAAGCATACTCTTCCCGTTCAAAAATTCTATTAAGAAATTGAACTTGGAGAATGAATATGTTTCTGAGTTTCTGATGTCTTGACATAAGCATCGTGACAGGTTTCCCTACTGACATTTCCTGGTCAGAGTTGGCTAGACAAAGCAGGTAGTCAAAATCAGATCTTTGTGCATCACTGGTCATTCTTTCCATAACTCACGTATGACCGGCCTTATTTCTTTACATTTTCCACACCTACTCTGCCACCTTCAGGAGTGAAAGCCAGACGTTGACAGCCGTACTCTCACCTTGGACTCTGGCCCCTCCAGCGATTTGTGCTCTGGGTTTGATCCTCTGTGTTTCCTTTCTCAGGGTCCCTGAATGAACTAGCATGAGGGATCTTCCTGCTAGAGCATCTTTCTCTGAAGTGACAAGGAAGCAGCATCTTTCACAGCTGGCAGTGCAAGCCGGCGTAATACCTGGATGCCAGACGTGCTCTTGAAGAACAAACAGGCAACCTGTTTCTGCCTCGAGCAGCGGCAAAAGCTGTCAAAACCACAGGTGTCCCAGGAACCACCCCTCCATCAAGCTGTTTACAGCCCCCTTTCACTCTAACATTTGGCAGCTGGGGTGGATTCAGGCCTTGGCAGCAGAGACAACATATCTCTTAGGATTTAAGTCATACAGATGGTGTTAGGCTTTAGCAATTTAATGTCTACCTCTCGCAGTGCCATGGAATCAAAGACTCTGGGCCAGGAAGTGGGACAGTTTTATTAAGGAAGAAGACGGGTAGGGACATAGGAACCAATTACACAATTTTTCAATCCTGCTAGCCGTCTTGGAATTCCTGCGTTGATGTTCACATTCTTCATGTAGATATAGATTGATGGCGATGGAGATAAAAGGAAAATTACGGTGAGATGGACTTACCCCACTTCTAAAAGCACTGTTAGAGAAATTAATTTGCATACTATCTTCGAAACTGATGGCATCATGCTATTAATAAAGAACTCAGTCATTCGTCAGATATATTTGTAAAAGGTCTTGATCTCACTTTCAAATGAATGGTCACACAAAGCTATCAATTTAGTACTTTGAATGACATGCGGGTGTTTTCTGAGCTGCATATGGAGTTTGTGATATTATTTGAAATGTAAAAGATGATTCCACTGAAGAGTTGGCCATGCTTTTTGACTCAAGCTGGCAGGAGGAAATACAAACATAAGAAGGCAACGGTACAGATTTTAATTCTTTAAAAATGTTTTCAAAATTTGTCACGAGGTAGAAGATAGTATAAACGTTTGGCAATCAAAGTATTATGATTTTGATAATCTCTGGGAGGGAAATAAACAATTAAATTGCTTGTCCAAGGATATTTCTACTTTATTAACTACAACAAAACTCAATGTCATATAAGACTCAAGAATTCCATTCAGTTTGGTTCATCAAAATGCAAACATTTTAAAGCAATGTTGTTACTGTGTGCCGAGTGGATGGATCTAGGTTCATGGTGACCCAATGTGACAGAGGAATTCCCTGACTATGATATCATAAGAACAGCATCAGGAATTTTCTCCTGTGGAACAGCTAGTGCTTGAAATAAGCAACTTTCTGTTTACCAGTGATATGTTTAACCATATCATCATGAAGACCATTGTATTTTAAAGATTTAATTATTTTAAAGATACCTATGCTAACAGAGCCAAAAGAAGAAGACTTCTTTGATTAGCCTTGATGGAAATATCAGTGTCTTGGCTCTGTTGAGTTAATTGAGATTATATTTTTTATAAACCAATTTGGAAAGATGTTATTTCCATGTAATTAACTTGGAACTTAAAATTTTTGACAAGGTAGACTTCTATTATTTATCTCTACTTTGAGAATCCTGTGTTCAACTACACAATACACAGTACTCACAGAGGGCCCAGGGTCCTATGTAAACCATCACCCCAATATTGTTTGGATATTGTATTCATAAAACACAGTGTATGGCATTCGAGACTAGAAATCCACCAGGAAACTATCAACCATAAATCTCACTTCATAAAGTTTTCTGATAAAGCAATTTTGACTCTGTGTTTTGCTCTGTCTAGGAAGCTATGTGTTCACAATCTAAATATCTGAGCCCCAACCTAACAGAACAAGGTTGCCAAGGTAAGAAGGCAGTCTGCTATTTTGTAGGAAGATTCCCTGTCTGACCCTCTATGAAACTACAGTACATCGGCAGCTGTCCATATCTAGTCTGGCTCCTAAATTGTTTATACTAAGCCAAAAATGAGGCAAAGTTGTATTGGCAATGCCAAGACCCTAAAGGGCATAGAATCCTACACACAGCTCCTCTTTTCCTGACATAGTTATTAAGTGTCCCTTTGGGGCTGCTTGCCTGGCTGGAGGCTGGCCAGAAAGAAGGATATGAGCTGATGGAGGACATGCTACCCTTCATTGAGTTGATTTGTTCTTTTGGCCTCACATTCAAGTCACAGATGGGTTTTGAGATTCCCAAGTCGACTCCAGAGAATCTCTTATCCCTATCTAGCAGGTTGTTCCATGAGCCAATTCCTGAATTCCTAGTGCAATGTTACTAATGGAAGGCCAATTTGTGAACCTGACACATTTTTCAGTCAATTTTAAAGCTAATTATTTTTTAAAGTGGTCAGGACGGGAATGCATGATTCCAAGAAAAGACTCTATGTGACGTTTCAATCATTAGAAAACTTCAATGGGCTTATGACATACAGTTGACACACAAATCTCCACCTCCGATTATTGGCCTTGATACGGGGAAATGGAGGGACAAAAGCCTTCGCAAGCAGGTCTCTTAATGAATCAGTGTCTCTGCTCAGTCTGAGTTCCAGCCAGAATTAGGAAGGTTACTAAAACCAAGAATTATTGAAAACTCTCACATATCCTCCTGAGCTGAGAGGATCGAGGAATCCAGCTGTTACATTACTGGCACAGAGCAACTAGTGTTAGGCACAAGTATCAGTAAAAAATCCCAAAACACTTTCGAGTCTATTTTATTTTGAAACAAACAAGACTCTTTCTTTTTTGAAGATAGGATTTCTCAGTGGTGGGGGAAAAGGGTTATCTGTTCAAGGTTTTAAGGGTATGCATCCAAGAGCAACAGCTTTGTTGTCCTGAATTCTAGTTTCTGAATTCTGAATCAATTTCACATTTCGTAGGCCAATGGAATCTGATCTCTTCTTCAATGGTGTAGTGTCTAAACTTGCCCAGGACTTCAGAGCAATTCACTGGATGACAGCCTACCCTTAAAAGGTAAAAGATCTTCTTGAATTGATTCACTGCTGTAATCTTAAATAGATTCTGTCCATTTAACCTAGTGACTCAACTAGGTGGTCTCCCATGATTCGCCTGTGTTTGAAATGAGCATTCAGAGGAAAGGCAGTTGACCGTCTAGGCCTGTCTCAGAACTCCGTGAAGGCAGCTGATGTTTATGAAGTGTTCTTTTATGGACAGCAGAACTTCCCATGCTCCTGAAGCCCATTCTGACCGTGGTAAGCAGTGCTGCCTTCTCAGAAATGTCAAAACCAATTGTATTCTGCAAGAGTGTATTTGTGATTAAATCTTTGAACTAAGGCAGAGACCATCTAGCTAAAGTCCCTACCATCCTCCATTTCCATTTTTACCTAAGGCAGAACTGTAGACACTTCGCATTTCAATTAGCTGAGCATTCCATAGCAGCAATGCTCTGGTCTCTGTCAGAGATGATTCCCCAAAGATTGTAATAGTGCTTTCCATGTTTCCCTTCTCGTGAGGTCCTCTTAACTCGAGTTTATCTTTGGTTCATTATTTTCCTCCTCTCTGAATACTTTAAAAAACATGTTGTTCTTCAATAAAGAGCAATGCTTTATTTAAAACAAAAACCAAAAAATAGTGCTAGTTTTGGAACCCTTCAACTTATAATTAAATGTTTCATTGTCAGAATGATGGGAAGGACTTGACTGGACACAAGGGTATGGCAGTTGAAATGGGCAGAGACAATTTCGGTAAAGTCAATGTTGTTAACATTGATATTCCTGATTGAGTTAGGAAGGAATGCTACGTTTGAAAGCTTTCTTAGCAGAATTGGCTTGGTTGGGGTGGGAAAGGATTTGCTTCATGGTTCACTCATCTTTTTTCTTTCTTTGTATTTCCATCCTCTTTCTTCCTTAGGGACTCTAGTCTTCACAGCATTAGTCTCAGATCAAAAAGCTCCTTTAAAGACAGAGCTGCTCAACTAGTAAGTTTCCTTCACTCAACAGTTCTAGGGATATACAATGTGGTGTTGACTCACCTATAAAAACCTAGAAGCCCATTTTTATAAGATGTAATTAATATCACCACTGAGAACTATGAGGCACTGGAATCTATCAGTTTCTTTCATTATCTCTCTCTCTCTCTCTCTCTCTCTCTCTCTCTCTCTCTCTCTCTCATCTCTCTCTTCCTCTATCCATTTGGTTTGCCATTTTTCACAGACATGAATATGTCTGTGAAATTGAAGTTCTTTCCTACTTCAAGTTAGCAAGCAATGAAAATACATAAATCAAAGCAACAGAAATCTTCATTTCCTAAAACAGATTACATTATCACTGTTCCTATTGAGGCCATATTCTATGACCTTTGGCTCCACTTTCTCATACTGCGCACACTTGATCACTGAAAGCAGCTCCCTCTAATGTCTCCAAGAAACATGTCACTATCACATCCAATGATTCCCCTAATATGATATCACTTATCCCTTTCTTTCTTTACCTTTCAAGCTAATTTTCTTCCCATGAGAATCTCCTCCCATGTGACCAATTCCATTAAGTCCTCTCTCCCTTTGGTTCCTTTATAAATGTTCAAAGAAAAAAAAAAGAGGACTGTTTAAAAATTGCCGAAATATCAAAATGTGAAGTAAGTGTTTCTTGACAAAACTTTAAATCTGCAAACATCAGAAGGTAGTATTTCCATCTCACTAATTCTTTCCCAGTGAATTTTGTCCTCTCCAATTTACACCCTATCAAAACCACAGCTTTGACATTCTGGCAGAAGTCAACCCAGTTCCTTTGGCATGGTGTTTGAGTTTTGGGACCAAATAACTCTGAAGTGGCAAGATTAGCTTTGTGGGGTAGATGGAGTAAGGTTTATTAAGGGAATGTTTGTAAACAGCCTTTGCTGTTCTGAAAATAAGTAGGTGAATTGTCATGATGGAGATGAAACAAAGGAAAATACTCTGTAAAATTTCTTGGCTTTTTTCTTACCAAAGAAGTATTCAAATTTCTTTTTCAGAATTAGTTTCCATATCATCTAGTATTAATAAAGAACATCTACCAAAATTATCCTTGTGAACGTCTCCTCCACCAAAGAGAGAGAGACAGACAGAAAGAGAGAGAGAGAGAGAGAGAGAGAGAGAGAGAGAATAGTTACAATAGCTTTCTGAACTGATATGTCTGTTTTTAAATGAATGGGTTCAGTAGAATCCCTTGGAAACCAATATTTTTATTGGATATTGCTTTCTTGACCACCTTGATAAATCCTAGACAGTGATGATTTGTTAAATAAAATCATGTTCATCCTCTTTTGTCTTCTTTAAAATAGCAATAGGAAGATAAACTCTTTGAGCTAGCTGATTTTCCTGACATACATGTGGCAACAGTTGAGCCAAAAACCTGCTGAGACCAAGATGTTCAACTTAGAATTAAAAATGCTAGCCCTTGTGATAGTCTAACTTTAGGACAAATTTCACCAATGGTAATTCTATGGTCTTCTTTCAGCAGTAGCAGTCCCTGGATTTCAGCCATATTTTCTTCATTCCTTGGGTTTGATAGTCTTCTCTAGCTTGACTCATCTTTGATGTCTTCCCAATCTTTCTTAAAATGCTTGCTCCATTTAAAAACAATTGTTTTGTCCACTCTTGGAGCTCACCCTCAGGAAGAAATCGATGAAGATATGGGTGCCACAGCAAAGTGTGGTGAAGAAACCAGATAGTGCCCAACTATCAGAAAAAATAGCATGTGAAGTCTTAAAAGGTTAGGTTCTATTCAAACTAGCAGCCACTTAAAGGAGATATTAACTAAGTCCACATGAAACAAGAAGACTATGTGATTCAAAGATTACTATAATAAAATACAAATATGAAGGAGGGAGTTGTATCAGGGTTTTAATTGTAAATACCTGATTTGAAGAAAGCTATGGATGACAACAGAAACCTAAAATCTATTTGCAGGGTGAATCTCCTCTGACATTAATCAAGGGTGTGAATAGCCTTCAATACCAAATATAAAATTATAAAGTCAATTATGACAGCTATACTAAGGTTAAAAATGCAATGTCTTACTATTTGACCTCCTTTTTGACCCATTTTTAAGTTATTTCAGTTTTTAATGTTTGTGATTTCTTTTTGATTTAGGATTTTCTATGTTTTGTCTAAACATAGTTATTGTTTGTTTGCTTTCTGTTTGTGCTTTGTAGGGTTTTGGGTATATGGAATCCAGGATAGGTAGATCTATAGAGATAGTGACTGGATAGATAATTGTCTCGGGGTATGGCAGGGGAAGAGGGGGCAAATAATTCAAGGACAATGAGTATGAGAAGAAGCTGTTCTGAAGTTTATTGTGATGATGATTGCACAAATCTTCTTCATGTGATTGAGTGATTACATTGCATGATGGGTGAAGTATACGGTAATAAAGCTATTTTAAATTAGATAATGAAATTAAATATAAAGCTGTTATTTCATGTGGGGTAGGGTAGAATTCCTGTGACCTTGTGGAAAAGATTCAGTGCTTTGGGAAGAAGTCCACTTGAGTTTTAAATATATCATTTTACCCTGACCACAAAATCATGGATACCAAAAGTATGTGTATGAAATATCACTCTCTAATTTGTATATGTTTACTTCTGGGAGAACTTGTCTGAGACCAGCCACAGAAAGCAGAATTACATTTGAACACAGTTTTTTGTTTTTTGTTTTTTTTTTTTCACGTAAACTCATGCCTATACGTACTGGAAGCCTAGTAGCGATACTTTCTGTTATATCCTGGTATGGGCCTCCCAGAGATATCTCTCTACTCTTCTTTCTGTAGAATCTTCTTCTGAGCAATTTCCTCCACTCTCTTTGTAAACATGCTCACTTGCTAGAGGAACACAAAGACATTATCTTCCACTTCCATGTTGCCGGCACTTTTCCAGCCAACGTGCCTCCTACCTTTAGGGCTGAGCAAACAAAACAAAACAAAAACCCACTTGCGTGTCCCAGTCCGTTCTCAAATATTCCGGTCCCAGCTAAATATTTTTACTGCTTCCTCCCTAGATGTTTTTCTCCTTTTCAAGCCTCTTGCCATTTGTTTGGCCACCGAACAAACTTTGGGCAGTAATCCTAACATATACAGCTGATAATCTTCTCTGATGTTTCCCTATATTGTCACATTAAATCAGCCACCACAGACTTTGGCATTTATCTCTAAAACAGATTTCTTCCCATACTAGGATAGCTATAATTCAAGTACATGTTGTCCTTTACTTGAAATAATTGGTCTTCTTACTTCCACATGCTGCTGACAGATTAATCTTCTTAGAATACAGCTATCATCTTATTATTCTATGCTTAAAAACCATCATTAGCCACACACTACTTTCAATTATATCCTAATTACTTTACCTGACACTTAAGACCCTACATGACATAAAATTGAAGCAGCATGCCCACCATCCCCTACAACATGCTAATACAAGCCAGGTTTCCTAGTTAAATAAAACTACCGACACTGTCCAGAAAATTACTCAGCATTTTCTTGATCTCAATTAACTTTGCCCTTTTTGCTTAGACCAATAAAACTAATTCTCATTCTACCTAAAGACATTATTTTCATCTTTTTCAACCAAGCTTGCATACCAGCTTCCTCCTAACACCCTCTTTAGACTTCCAAATTATATGGTATTATAATTAACTTTTGTGTCAACTTTGCTGGACCAAGAGCTCACATATTTGGAAGTTGAGACTTCTCCCAGAATGTGACCTAACACAATGTAAAAAACAAACAACAAACAAACAAACTCTATGTCAGGACTGCTGTGAGTAATCAAGCACTTGCTGACAAGCATGTTGGAAAATTAGACAGTCTGATGATGTCTCCTTGGGGATGTGACCTACGTATGTATTCCATCTCTTCAATGGCCTGGATGCTGTGTCTGGCTTCTTGATACTTGGGCTGGCAGCCTGCCATGTTGTCTGCCAACCCTAGAAACTATTGGTGGTGGCCTGTCATTTGTTCCACTGACATTTGTTCAGATTCCTCTGACTCAACCTCCACCAGCCTGCTTCTGTCCTGATTTGTCTTTATTTTTTGGTCATTAGCTCAGAAAACTGTGTGAGTCAGGAAGACCCTTCAGCTTAGCATCTGACACATAACTGAAGCTGGACCGGACTTTCCTGATGCTGAAGCTGGGTGGGCTCTTTGCTCTCTTAGCTTAAATGTATTTCTTATACATGTTTGTTTACATGTCACTAATTTTGCTCTTCAAGAGTATCCCACTTACCATACACTTCCCACTCTGAGTGACTGAAATATTTGTGTTGTCCCTTATGACAGTTATTTTGAAGGAACGGAAGTGAGAAGTTTTTAAAAACTGTAACCCTGGCCAAATAAGTACTAACATTTTTTTTTTAAAGAAAACCTAGCTTATCTAAATTGTTCCTTTAGTACACTTGTCGCCATGTAATCGGATTCATGTACAAAAATTATTCTGTAAAAAATATTTATTAAATTTAATTAGCTATCTACCACATGGATTGAATCTGTTGTATATTCGAAACTTAATAAATAATTGGCTGAATCTTACTTAATTAACTGTCCTGGAAATGAATTTGAATTATTATTTTTAATCAATATGCAATTCTCGTGCTGCAGTGTAAAAGGAGTCCTTGTTGTCAGCTGCCATCACTTTGGCCCTCTGCTTATGACAACCCTCACACACCACAGAACCCACATGACAACCCTCACACACCACAGAACCCACTGCTGTCTGGTCTGGGTCGTTTGCAGGGTGAGCTCCTGGCAACAGACCTGTGAGCCCTGGGGTTTCCATGGCTGATTTTCAGAGGTCCACAGCCAGGCCTTGCTTCCAAGGGAAGACTCATCATCACTCGATTAAACAAATGGGTTTTATTAACTGGGTCAAGAACTCATTCTGTATTACTGTCCTGTTCTGTTTGGTGTGCAAAGGGGCTCTCGGCGTTTCTGAAATCACACAGCTTCTTTCTTCTGCTAGGTTTAAGGAGACTCTGTTTCCAAGTGTAAAGCTGTTTAATTGTTTTGTTTTGTTTTTTGGGGGGGACTCTCCCAGAGATGTTTGTCCTGAACACATCTGCACACAGGAGATTCCACAAGTCTGTCACATGGAACACCTGCAGGATGCCAATACTAACCTATCGGTTATGAATGAAATATGTGAGAGTCTCCAGCTGAGCACAAATCCATTGTCGATAAGTCAGCAGTTAGCCATAAGAGAAATGAATAGAGATGAGAGGATCGGCTTCCTTCTACTTTGTATAATCCACTTTGGGTCCACTCTGCCTCCACCGACTTAAGCCGTGGGTGTGTATAGACCGAAAACAAGTTTCCTGGATGATATTGAAAGTGAGACTGGAAAGGACTGTAATTGTTTTGCTCACATAGAAATAGGAAAGAGCATTTTTGACCCTTGGTAAACAATGCAGTCCGGGGCTCAGTTAACATAGAGCTCAGCTCTTTTCACTCATTAGCACTTCGTTAAGCTATCTAACACCTAAATTCTTGTCAACACAGAGGAGGTTTAAGAAATCAACAGCACAATGCTCACAATAATAGTGGTCTCAAAATACTTGCATCTGGATATGCTGTGCCCCAATCACTATGAGTTTGAAACGCAGGACCTTGGAGCACACTTTGCTTCCCATACTGCCCTGCTAAAAACCTTTGCATATTGAAATCTGCAAAGCGTGTGTATGGCCTACTGAATACTTGTTCAGGATTTGTTAAACCAAATTTGTGGGAATACATAATAAGGATTACAATGCAGGTGGGGCCAGGACGGCAAAGCACTAATGTCTCCACACATTTGCCCCCTTCTTGTACCTTCTCCCTTCCCTGGGGATCATTTCTAACTACAGAAAGAAACCAAGTGCATGAAATATTAAAAATGGGAAATAATATGAGAGTGCACACAGAAAAGTTACATAGATCAGAAACACAAGAGCCAGATCGGTGTTGAGTTGGTGATCCTGCTCTTGCTCCAGGAGACATTGTCACTCCATCTTAGATTTGATGGCTGCTGTTGCTCTTTCCTGGACTGTGCATTTAACAATGTCAGTCTCATTGGTAAGATGCATGCTGAGAGGACACTTTGGGGATACACTCTCATGTCAGTCCACAAACCCAACATCCACCACGCAGATGGACAGTGTTAAAAATATAGAATGTTGACCCCCTCACACCCTTTAAAGAACTGTTTGCTGGTGGCCCAGTGAGGAGCCCTAGTGGAATAGTGGTTGTACTTTAGACTGAAATCTTCAAGGTTCACAGTTGGAAACCATCTGCCAGTTTGTGGGAGAAAGATGAGGCTTCCTATTCACATAAGCTGTTGCAGACTCAAAAACACACAGCGGCAGCTCTACCCTGGCCTAGAGGGTGACTGTCAAATGGCTTCAACTTGATGTCAAGGAGGGGTTGTCATAATAGTGAAGCACTCAGCTATTAACCAAAATGGGATTTGAACACACTATCAGTGGGAAAAGGCTGTGACAGCCTGCTTCCATAAAGACTCACAGCTTTGGAAGCTCCAAGGGACAGTTTTCTTCAGTCCTAGAGGTGTGCAATGAGACACAATTGACTAGACAGCCATTGGGGTTTTTTGAGGGGAAACCTCTTTAATTTCTCTATTATACACATCAATGTTTCATATCCACTAGGAACCCAAACTCTTTTTTTAATGGGATGTGCATTGTGCAGTTTCAGGCCGTTAGGCTTTAGCTCGGCTTGAGTGGTACTGCTCATGCATAAAGATATGAAACAAGGCAGTGGAGAGACGGATACATCTTCCAAACTAAAATGCACACACCATTCAGCAACTGTGACTCCTTTGCCCTCTCCCAGAAGATACCAGAATTGACAGATACAGGACACACAAGAGGGAAGCGCAGCAAAAAGAAACCATGTTCACACATTCACTGCGGATAGGCAAGGGATAATGATACACAGGGAATAAATAGGAGGCTGATCGAGAAACATTTATAAAATGGATTAAATGCAAGCAGAGGCAGACATGAAATAAAAGAGACTGAGGGTATAATCTTAGTTGAACAAGCCCCAAAGGATTGGAGACATTCAAGTCTTTCAATAGATGACATGATGGCCTGCACCTAGTATGTTAGGCAGGGATCTCTAGAGAAATAAAACCATTTCAGGATGAGGTCATTAACAGCAAACAAATATTCAGACCAAATCTGCTGCCACTGAGTTACAAATGACTCACAGTGACCCAATGGAGGATGTCTGAGGCAGTAAATATTTCTAGAAACATCTTACTTCTTCCATGAGACCATGACTGGTGAGTTTGCGTTGTTCACCTTACAGTTAGCGATATAACGCCTCACTCACAGCCCCACCGATGCTCTTTCAAAGAACACAAAGACAGAGAGCAGAAGCTACATCAACTGGTGCGCTTTTTGTTTTTGTTTTTATTTCTTTTTTGTTGGGGGGGGGGGGTGGGAATCACTGCTCTCCAGTGGTGGGAGTAGGAGGCCCAGTCCCACTGCTGGAATTGAACCTCCATCCCAGTGGGCCGCAGTCCCGCGCACAACCACTACGCCACCGGGGCTCAGCCCAACTGGTGCGCTTTAAGGCCCTGAGACCATCTTCTGGCTTTACGGCCAGAACTGCTCTCTTAGAGGAAGGCGATTGCAACTCCCAGAGATATACCATCAGAAGAGGAGAATACACAGATGTGGATAAACAGACAGAGGGCCAAGACAGCTCCCTCTGAGGGCCGTACTCCCCCTCTGTCTCTCGCACACTCACACACATGCACACGCATGGTCACATTACAGCAATATTCATGCACTGGTTGGTGAAAGTTGCAATCATCAAGGGTATTTCTGCCTGAATGGTTTGGTAGGGTGTGATTACTGAATTAAATCTAATAAGAGAGAGAAAAGAGGCAGACCATAGGACAGAGAGTGAATTATAGTGTGTGACTCCGAAAATTACAGGAGGTATGCACCTTGGCAGTATTAGAAAATAGAAATATATGGTTCTTTGTCCCATTTTGTTGATACATGGACATTTCTTGTTGTCATCTCCTTCTCTACCACACATGCACAGCAGAAATCCTGGGGAAAATTTTTTTGAAGTAATTCCTCAGGAACCACTTTTGGAATAGACACACTGCTCTTTGTCTCAACTGAAGCATAGGGCTGGAAAGGATCCCGATGGGTTGAAATCAGATACAGCCAAATAATGTTTCAGAATCTAAGAGATGAGCATCTAACCATTGATCTTGAACTTCTCTGTGACTTCAGTGTGGTATCTGCTTAGTTTGTAATGTGACCAGGTACTGACAAGCTTCCTTAAGCTAGAGTATATTTCAATCTGTAGACAGAAGTAGATTTGGCAATTGGAAAAAATGGGAGTATTAAGGATTCTCTCCTGTGTTCTCTTTCCATTCCTTCCTCCCCCTACCATTTCACCATTATGACTGGCATTTAAAGTACTAATCCTAATTTATTTTCTATCCTTGTAGAGCAGGTCAATGTCATTTAGTTTGATTTAGCTTATTTTGTCCAATGAATTAATGATTAAATAAGCCATCTGTATGCATCAGGTGAGAGGAATGGGCATATGCAGGTGTGTGTGCACCCACACACACACACCACATGTAGTGTTGTATGTAAACAGTTCACTTCCTAAGAGAGTCTATATACAAGCTAGGTTTTCTTGATTCTGCTCTGTATTGCAGCATTGCCCTTGAAATTCAAAGTTCTGCTTGGTAGAGTTCACAGGCCACAGCAGTTCAGGAATTAATTTCCATAATTATCTTTTTAACTTCCTCATTATAAAAGGAAGCATCCCTGGATGGCAAAGAGCCAACCTGCTGACCCCAGCAGGACAGCCTTCCACAGAAGATACCGGATCAGCTCGCAATCGCTTTGTCTCCTATTGTATCACATGAGTCAATTGTAGGGATGTGTTGTTTATGGAAAATAAAGGGATTGTAAGTAAAAATGAATCATTCACACAGAAGCATGTTGTTCCCTTGGGTAGTGTATAGATTTCAGGATGAGATAGCCTCCCATTTGAATCTTGTTTCTAGAATCGAAAACCCTGTGGTTTTGCTTAAGTTAGTTCACTAGTATGACTCTCTGTTTAGCACTCTGTTAAGTGAAAGGGGCTGGTGCTGGTTATCAAGGATTGTGGTAAAGTTTAGGATCATGAAGTTTCTCAAGAAATAGCATATTCAATGATGAATTCAGTCGCACAAATAGCTAATTCTTTGTTACTAAATTCAATCCCACTCAGTGGCATTGGAATGACAGACCTGCTGATCTGTACTAAGAGATTTGGGCTAAGAAAGTGTCTTGGCACACTTTTCCTATGTAACAGGAGGACTTGCCATGGGTCAGAGCCAATAGATGGCAACTGGTTTAAGTAAGTCTTGTCCTAGCTCATCTTTTGGACTGTGAAGGTCAAAGTGCTCCCATATCTGAAGCTTTGCATTGATCTTTGCTTGTTTTCTAGAGGTCATTTATTGAGAACGATCACTTATTTGGGATATTTTAAAGAAGTCCTTTAGATAACATGGAAAACTGTTTTCCAGTGATGATGGAAGAAATCTTTTTAGCCTTTTTCTTTTGATTCATCAGAAACAACCCTGCACACACAGACACATAATTGCTAAGTAATTACCCCAACATGTATGCAGTATTTCATAATAGAAAAATATTTTCAGGACTGAGCTCCAATGGTGTAGTAGTTATGTGTGGGATTGTGGCCCACAGGGTGGGCAGTTCAAATCCAGCAGCAGCTCTCCATGAGCAAGGCTGGGCTTCCTAGTTCCACCAGGGCAGTGATGTGTGTGTGTGTGTATATATATATATATATATATATATATATATATATATATATATATTCATCCACTTTCCTGAATTTTAATAGATGTCAAAAATACAAACAGCAAATAAAACCAATTTGGAAATGTCTATAAATGTGTACAATTCAACAATTCAGTAGCATTATGTTTGTTGGACAACTATTCTGTGCCACACACCTCCACCCTCCGCCCCCAACTGCCCTTTTTTGAATCACCAGATTCTCATTGACATAAAATCTCGGCCAGTTAAGCTTCCTTTCTGAGCTTTTGGATTGCTATTGTCAATTTCACCCTCTACCCAGAGTTCTTTTAAAGTGCTTAGTGCTAAAGGTAGACATTCTTTATGGATTGAGCTAATCTGTTTGGTTTAAAGAGAAAATTAGGAGATACTTTTTGTTTAAACTTTAAAGATTGCCTCAAGGACAATCCAGATGGACAATAATTTATGATGTGTTACAGTCATGATGATCTGTGCTTGTGACTGTCTATTTTTGGTTATTGTCTATCTGATCTTTTGTATATGTGTCGCACACATGGAATAAAATTAGTAAAGGCCAGACAACACTCACTAATAGCTTGATTGACTACCCTGTTTCCTGGGATAACTGACACGATTCAGAATCCACTTCAGGTGGAGCTGTTCTGAGTTGATCTCTTTTGTGTCTTTAGATTAATTTTTTTTAATAATTTAAGTATTTTCATGTATATTTATATAAAAAGATCACCTATAAGCTTATATATTATGCTTCCAACCCACAAAGTCAAAAAAAGGATCACATTCAGAAAGATACTGATAATAAGATGAAGAATAATAAAAACTAAAAATAAATGAAGTATTCAACTTATAGCAGAATAAATTTATAATAAAGTTACCAGAAAAAAAAAAAACTTCTTGTAATTCATGGGCTACCTGTAATTTTAGGCTTGACTTAGTGTCAATGACTCAAGAAAGTATCCTATCCACAACAATTTGAAATCATGTTTAAAATTACAGTGCCAATTTTGGGCAATGGCAGCTGGACACTAAGTCTTTTGTTCTTATGGCGAAAGAGGTGATTGTTCATGGAGGCAATTAAATGCTGATGCCAATTTCTCCTCCTAGTCCTTTGCCCCTTCTTGCTCTCTTGCACTAGGCAGAGATCAATGGCTGAACCTTGAATGGTTGCCTGCATTCTTTTAAGACCTCCAGAACTCTGCAACAAAGTAAGAGGTAGGAGAGATCTCTGAAAATGATAGTGGGCCAATGAACTAGGCTGTCTCATGAAATCCTGATGCTAAACCTCCAAAGCAAGACACAAAATTGCATGAATAGTTCATTGTATATAAACAGACTAAATAACCGTTTACCCTATAAAAACTACAATACATAGAATATGTCTTTCAATAATTGTAATACATTTGCTGTTCCCCTACTTATTAAATGAGTAAAACAAAGCGCAGAAGGAGGAGTGAATAAACCAAGATCACGTTTCAGAGTTAAGACTGCCCTCCAGTTCATTGGACACTGTTGCCAAAGTGCTTAAGTCAGATCACACCAGCGTTTTGGCACATGGTTTATCTTTAATATAGTGTCCACGGGCTAACACATTCTTATCAGACCACTGTGCTAATTATTCATGTGAATCAGGGGATGATGAGAGCTGGATGTTGTCAGCTTCTGCAGAGAAAGAAAATGATGAAGGTAAATGTGGAAGGGTGTTCTAGGAGAAGGAATCGCATGAAATTTGAAGACAAAAATAAAATATTATATGAAGATAAAATCATACATACTTGTTTAGATAAAGTAGGGATAAACCAGTAATCATTGAAGACAAGCTTAACTGAAGAAAGTACAAGTCAGCTAGACTTCCAAGAACACAGCAAGAAGTATTCACTAGATAAATCAGGTCACCTCAAGGCCCTGCAAAGTGCCCCCCTCACTTATTTTTTTTATTTATTCTCACATTTTTACATGAATTATTTGCTTATATGAGTGGTTATTGTGAACCAAGCACACTGTTGGCCTTTCTGCACACATGAAAAGAATGATAAACATTCCAGGAAAGAAGAAATGTAAAGTGTCGTGAGGTAACACACACATGGTACAAAATAAATGGGAGGGAAGAGTGAACGTGGCCAACTTCAGGAATGAGCTAGCATTTGAGCAGGGTCACAAATTGCTTTGGGGACCTAAAGTATGACTGAGGATAACTGACTTGAAATGGATAGAACCTGAGATAGAAGAGACACTTGATAGATGCCATTGTTGCCATTGTAAAGTGATTAGAATCTAGGGCAGAGTTATGACTGAGAAGATGGACTTTAAAAGGGGAGATTCGTAACATTTAGAAACTGATTAAACTTGGAGGTCAAAGGAAAGGGAGCAATTGCATAAATTTACAGTGATGGGACTTGGGCATTGAGGAGATCATTGTGAATTTATTAATAATTAGGGAATGTGGCAGGGCTGACAGGACAGCTTCTCCTCAGTGCTTCTGCCATAGCCTCTCCACCTCCAGGAATGAGTTCCCTAGACTTTAACACCAGGACATAATTTTAGCCTTAATCTATCCCTCCTGAATTTAACTAATGGACAAGGGGACAGAGGAGACTGTGAAGGAGACCATGCCCCAAGTGGGCATTCAGTCCATGATGGTTCAATTCTATTTTGTCTGAGATGTGTACATGGCAAGGGCATCACTTAGGAGAAGCCACGGGAAATTTTGAGTTGAAGGGATCCCGAAATGTGGCTATAAATTTCCAAAACCACCTGGGATGGTGGGTGGAAAATTTGTGACACCTCTCATTGCCTCAAGATCCTTATCTCTGAGTGTAAAGGTATCACACCACTAACCTCAATGAATATTGTGAAAGTTCAGCAAGTTAATGAAATAATTCGATGGTTCTAGTATGTATTTAAAGTGATGAGAACCGCATATGATATATGGTAAGTGTTCAAAAAGTTATAGTCATTGTGACTTACTGAGAGGTATCACTAAAGACAGAAGGAAGAAAGGAAGAAAGGAAGGAAAGAAGGAAAAAAGGAAGGGAGATAGGGAGGGAGAATCGACCCTTTTAAGAGAAGGCTATTTACATGAGGAGGATATAGGGAAGTCACCCATCTAGAAGTAATGAATATAGGAAATGGTGAACTAGATGAGACGGCAGTTAAAACACTCACAGACTAAGCTGGGAGGATTATGAAAGGCTTCCGGAGAACATGGGTGAGTCAGAGTGCTTCCACTGCAACCTAAAATTTAATAAGAGGTAGCAAAGCCCCTTCAGAAACCACCAAACACGAATCCTACTACTACAACTCTTACTACTATTATTACTGCTACTACTAAGCAGAAATTCACATAAAAGCCACAGCACACGCCAGGGCAAATAACTGTGAGAGGAGACACCAATCTCCAAATCTTGGCAAAGGATGCTATTTTTTTTTAGTATCACGCTTATGAGGCAAAAAAGATATCGAGTGCACAGCACAAAGAGGCTCCATGCTCGCTGTTAAATTGCTACATTTAAATGAATAAACCATAAGAAAGGATAACAGGGTTTATGAGGTACCTGTGGGAAAGTATCAACACAAACAAGTCTGTGAAAAATCTCTCATGCATATGAGAATTTCATCGTGCCCGAATCCATAAGCTCACACACACACACACACACACACACTCCTGTGCATTAGACAATGATAGGAAAAGCCACACCCAGGATACACTCTCGCGGTGCAGTGTCCCCCGAGGTAGTACAGCTATCTAAATCCCCTGCGTTGTTACTGTTCAGGTTCTCGCTGCTATGGTCTCTCTATCCCTCTTGCCCTGCCTACATCTGGATGATCTCACAGGCCCTCAGAGGGGCAGAACACAATTCTTTGGAAATGTGCATTGGCGTTCCACACTCGCAGGGTTTGGGAAGCAATAAAAACCAATGAGATAACACTCAGCAGCTATCGTGAGGGGGAGCAGTGGCATCTGACCACTACTGAGTGGGTTCTTAATGATTGATTGGCTGCGCTCTGCCACGATGCCATTACACGTAGCAAAAGTATCAGCAGCGCAGCAATCTGTGGGTTAATATGCTATGCAAAAGCCTTGCATGACTGTGGCCAGGCTGCCTTTTCAGGCTGGACAGGTAACAGCAGGGCAGGACTACCTGAATCACCGCAGGGGACCCTGCATTGGGAAGAATTGCAAGATGACAGAAAGGACACATTTCCCTCCGGATCTGAAGGGCAAAGATACCACCGACTTGAACCACAACCTAAGGAGGTCCCAGTCTGACTGTGTCAGTATACAAAGTTAGATTCCTGGTATCAAGAAATATTGGGAACGTCCGTGATGTGAAGATATCCGCTCTGATGCTTATGTAGGACTTTATCTGTTGGTGGGTCATTCAAACAGTTCACATCTTGTGAGGGCCCAACACCTAAACAAGTTGTTGTTGCTTTTTTCCATAACAATATTCACTCTTCTGATAAATGATTTGCTTAATGCTTCTTTGCTGAAAACACAAAATATATGGAGGATATTTGTCTCATTGTCATGGAAACCATCATTAAAATGTTTTACCAACTCTACTTATCATTTTCTTCTCTCGTCAAACTGTCAAAAAGTGCTCTTCCGTGGAAGGAGAGCAGGGTCCTACAGTAGGCACAGGGAGGAGGGGGCTCCTCAGAAGAGGCCCCTCTGTGTGCAGTCCCAGATGCAAATTAGTAAAAGCTCCACCCTCCTGCTCCTGTTGTTCTCCATTTTTCTCTCAACTATTCTTTTAAGTAGAACCATTTAGGTTTATGAAAAGAATTTCCTCAGGGTGTGTGGTTATAGTGCAAATTGTGTATGATCAGATCAAGCTTGTGAATAATACATTTGTCTGTGAATAAACTCCCTAGGGCATGTCCTCCTGGCTCAGCTTCTGTAATGAAGCAGTTGATTGTAATTCAGTTAAGAATGCCAGAGATGTAAATATATGTGGGTGGAGAGAGCAGAGAAAAGATTTCAAAGCACAGTGAAATCTTTTCCTCCTCGGGATTTAGTGTTGCATTCAAATGCGTCTCAGAGGAAGCAGCGGCTGGTGGGCCTGAGGTGGAATCCTAACAGCATTGTGCAGTGCAGGAGAAAGCAAATGGACTCTGGCCAAAAAGAAGGAGTTGGCTAAGGCAATCATGTGGAGAAGTTATGGATATGATAATAAAAAATCAACTCTATATCTACCCCTGCGAAGTCCATGATCTAAACCCATTCTCTTAACCCTCTGGGGAAGGCCCATCTTCAAAGAGAGGCATGAAGATCAGTTACCTTCTTGGTTTCCTCATAACTAATGTTCTGTGAGGTCAGGTTTTAAAATCGCATTCACTAAATGCTTCTACAACTTCTGGCCAACACTCATCTCTCATCTCTCTCAACTACTCTTATAAAGTAGTTTATAAGATGCAGTGTTGTTGGAAGATATGGCATGGATATTACAAATGCCAGCAATGTCATCTGTCAGGAGGAATAGGTTTCAGTGGAGTCTTTATTTATTTTATTTTTTTTTTTGGGGGGGGGGCATCACTGCCCTCACAGCAGAGCCTTTAGACAAAGAAAAGGAACAGAGGTGCATTGCAAAAAAAATGCTAAAAATATTATGAAGAGGAGCAAATCAGTGTACAATATCATGCTAGAAGATGGGGTGGGAAGTGCTTCAGTAGGGTTGGAGAAGCACTGTCTCCCCAAATCGAATGGACCACAGTGATGGGGAGGGAGGAAATCTTTCAGGTGTTTGATTGTCAATGTAGAATTGCTTAAAATGAGAAGATGGAGCCACACATATCCATGGCTACTAAGAGGGTGGGATGTATAAAGTAGGCATCTAAGGAAATAAAGCAAATGTGATTTTTAAAAATCATATCTCTCTAGGCATCTAAGACCATAAATAAAACAAAATAGAATTCATAAAAACCAACAACCTTTCAAACACTCAAACTCACTGCTAGCAAGTCAATTCCTCCTCCTAATGATCATAGAGAACAAGGCCAAACCTTCCCTGCAGGCTTCTGAGACTGCCAGTTCATGAGAGTAGAAAGCGCCATCTGTCTCCTGAGAAGCAGCTGCTGGTGTCCAACAGCTGAACTTGACGTTAGTAACCTGCTAAACCACAAATGCTGGGCACTAGTGATCTGAAACTGACTGGTGTTGGCTATGTTGACTTAGGAAATCAGATGTCCTACCATGCCAAATCAAAGCACAATGGCATTGTATTCATCATCCCTCACCCCCGACATTAAAAAAAAGAGAAAAACAATCAAGATCTATTCTGTAGTACAATGTACAATGCTTTAAGTGATAGTGTATCGTTATACTTACAAAGAAGATGATTGATATGACAATATTCTAATTTATGCACTTGTCATTAATACCAAAAATGAAGAAATTAAATATTTCAATGAATTTCTGGAGTCTAAAACTGATCATATGTGCATGGATAATTATTAGTGTTTGGAATTCAAAAGTTGGAAACAGAAAATAAAAAGAAGGATTAAGAATTGGAAAAAAAAGAGCTAGTGATAGAAATGAGTAGGGATCACGATAGAATTTTGCAAGAGCAATAACTTGTTAATAGCATGTTTTTTCTAATGACAGCACTATGGACTATGCACGTGGCCCTTTTCAGATGACTACCCTGGAATCCAATTAACTATATCTATGGAAAGAGTCTATGGAAAAGTTTAATATAATTAGTCAGAACAAAGCCAAGGGCCAACTCCAGTACAAGCCATCAATCAATTGTTTTCTTGTCAAGTTCAAGTTGGAGTTGAAAGAATAATTGAAACAAATCCACAAGAGCCAAAGTGCAACCTTAACATACCTCACACGGACATAGAGTCCACTTGGAGAAAGATTTGACATATTTAACCCTAATTGATGTAAAACCAGAGAAGTTGTGGGATGGCATCAAAGACATCATACACGAAGGAAACAAAAGGCCATTAACAAGACAGGAGAGAAAGAGATTCTGGAACTTGCTCTTCAACCCCGCAGAGCTAAAGCAAAGGAAGACAGATGAAGAAACAGTGCTGAGCAGAGGTCAGAGGCAGCTCAGGAAGACAAAGCCTGATAATTAAATGGGCAAGGACCTGGAGAGAGAAAACCAGAAGCATGTTTAGCATTTCTCAAAATGTAAAAAAAATCCACACAACAGAATCTGCACCCCCTTCTTAGCACTCATTTACACACAAACCTGAAGAAAAATAGCCAAGCTTCAACTTACAATATTGAAGGATACTATGGAGAGAATCTTGAACAACACAGGAGTCACCAAAAGAAGAGGACAGGAATACACAGAAAGCACTGTGTCAAAAGGAGCTGGTTGCTGGTCAACCATCTCAGGAGTTTATGTAAGATCAAGAGCATTAAATGAGCAATCCCAGTGTGGTTGGAGGAGTAAATGCAATCTGTGTGGAAGGCCAGGGGAAAACAAACCTCCAGAAATTGATGGAATACAAACTGATCAATTTATTTCTGAGTGGATGCAGTGCTGTAGGTGATCATGTGTCTATGCCATACGATTTGGAAGATGGGTTCCTGTCTTCCAGGGGTCAGCAAATTGCAATTTTTGGCACATACATATAACTTTTAAGTAAATTTGTAAATGAAAATAAAGCTATCCTGGTTTCATTTTCAGATTTTCATTTGTTTGCAAGATCATATTGATGGTTCTCAAATCATCTTTAGATTGTTATGAGGGGAAGGATTGTGTCTTCCATCTCAAAAGAGTGACAACCTCTGATGTGGGCAACATACTACAAGGGAAACATATTGGTGCCCATTCTACAGGATCTGATCCAAGAGGAAGCAGAATTATCAAACTCTATCATTAATATCATACATAAGAAAATGAGTTCCCCCAGATAATTTTAAATATCAAAATGCCAGAAACTTAAGGTGGTTTCAAAGAGGATGTAGAAAGAGAGATGCAGGCTGAGCCCCGGTGGCATAGTGGTTGTGCGCGGGACTGCAGCCCACTGGGATGAAGGCTCAATTCCAGCTCACAGGAGCGAAAGCTGTGCCTCTTACTCCCACGACCAGAGGGCAGTGATGCAAAAAGAAACTAAAAAAAAAAATGAGAGATGCTATTGTTACTATCATATGGAGCTTAGCCAAACCCAGACAATACCACATTAGTGTTCATTTGTGTTTCATCGACTATGACACTGTATTCAACTGTGAAGCATAACAAATTATGGGAATACCTGTGAAGAATGAGAGGTGCAGAACAATTAATTGGGCTCAGGCTGAAGTTGCACAAAGATCAAGAGGTGATTCCTTCAAACAGGGAATACTGTGTGATTTAAAAGCAGGAAAGATGTGTATTGTGATTTTATCTTTTCACCATACTTTTCCAGTTGGTGGAAAAGTTGGTGGAAAATCAGAGAAACTGGACGTTATAAAAAATAACATGGTATTAAGATTGGAAAAAGACTCATTAACCAACTTATATGTGCAAATAATACAGTCTTGCTTACTACAAGTTAAAATAATGTGCACTTAATAGTTAAGACAAAATACCATAGCCTTCAGCATGACTTGCATCTTATTATAAACAAAACAAAAATCTTCATAAATAGGTTGCAAAGCAACATCATGGTAAGTGGAGAAAAAAAACTGTAATTTTCAAGGATTTCATCTTGTCTTCATAATCAACACCTATGGAAACAGTTATCAAGGAGTACTGCATTCAGTATGTCTGTTTCAAAAGACCTCTTTAAAATGCTTAAGAGCAAAGATGACACTTTGAAGCTTAAGGTGCACTTGCTGCAAACCATGGTATTTTCACTTGCCCATCTCTGCGCTTGAGAAGCAAATGTCCAAAACAATAGAACACCAGAACAGAATAGATATCTTTGGGTCATGGTGCTGACAAAGAATATTGAACATATCATACATATTACTTTCAGAAGCATGAAGAACATCTTTCTGAAAACAAGTATAGTCAGCAAGCTCCTCCTCCTCCTTCACCTTCTTTTTTTATTCTTTTACCTAACCCTAACCCTAAGCATGCTCCTTCTACCTGGAGACTTCTTCTATGCTCTTTGGACATGTTATCAGGGGAAATGGGTCCTTGGAGAAAGATATCAGGTTTAGTAAAGTAGTTTAGCAAAAAAGAGAAAGGTCCTCATTGGACTGACATACCCATTGCAACCGTGGGATTCAAATAGAGGAGCAGATTCTGCGGAGGATCTTGGGTCAGGAAGTCTTTCATTCTGCCCCTCACAGCGGGTGTTGTTAGCAGTCAGATCCATGTCAGTGGCATTGAACAACTGCAGCCACTTCCTGATCTATGTGAGCCTGGCCACCAAATATTTATGATCCTCTCATTTCCAGCAAACAATTAATATGCCCTGCTGCCAAAAGTCTGACATTTTGATTTTTGCCCAGAGGCACCATGAGAGGTATACTTGGCAGTGTGTTTCTGAAAAAACATCCATAGAAAATGCTGTAGAACACAGTTCAATTCTGACCCCTAAGGTGGCCAGGACTCCACGAGAGTGCTTTTATTTTTCAGCAAGGTTAGAAGATGGAAGACTGATCATTTTTCTTATTGGTTATATCTTTAAGGTTGGCAGAGGTGAAGAAAAGTTAATGAGAAGTTCGGGGTACACCAGTCTATATTTTCCTAAATGGCCATGGTTATAAGTATCTATTGAATAAAATTGTATTTTAGACAACTCAATGGAATCATTGAATGCTGGAGGACATGGAGGATCTGTAGCTGAACAAGGAGTCCAGGCAAATTCTATAAAGACAGGAAAAGCTCTGCATTTTTAATAACTGTCAATTTCACCACACACAAATAATTAAAAATGAAAGAAGAAGGCAATCATCAATACAAAATTAGAAGTCAGAATATGGGGAAGAACTATAAGTTTTTTGTACTTCCCTAAAAGCATTAAAAAGATTCTGAACCTTTCAAGTTTATATAATTCGACTTGTTTGACCAATAAATTCCACTCTAAGGAAATCTGAAAACAGAAATTGAAAGTAATGATTGAGACTGAAAAGGGAGTTGAGTTTTGAGGGGATATGGACAATAGGATAATTGCCCTTGAGGAACGCCTTGAATGTGTATCTCCTCTCTTGTCTCCCTCTTTGTCATCTGCTTTCTCCTCAGTGATTTCCCTGATTCCACCTCCATATCTCTCCTCTTTAAGAGTGGATGATACTTATGTTGCATTAAATGAATTCAGCATACTTACCTATGGTTAAGACTTGCATATAGGACTAAAAGAGTAAAAGTATTACTAATGTTTACTAAAATTCTATTCTAGAATAAATATGCTTCCTTTATCACCACACTAACATAATTTTGATTATTTTTCCAAAATACAATCAGCACACAGAAATCAATATGTATTTTCTAGTGACTACAAGCTTCTTTCAGGTGACATTCCCAACACTTAGTTTAGCCTTTGAAGCATAATAGGTTCAAGGAAGCTACCCTGATTGAATGAATAAATGAATGTATGAATGAATACATTCAAACAGGAATATATTGAAATAGAAAGCAACATTTATGAGCAATTTGTAGAAATATTTATTCATGGGATGGGAAAATGTGACTGTTTGCAATGTCAATCAAGCTTATATGAAGGTGACATTGTATAGGAATCCACTGTTCTGAACAGACTCCAAAATATGTAAGGCTGAAAAGTTATCCTCTCTTTTTCAAACATAGAGGCATACAAAGACCACCGTATCTGATTCCTGAACCCTCCCTCTCCTGAACTACAGCATGTTGTTTGTAGCTGCTAATTTCTTGATCCCAGTAGCTGGAGAAAACCGGTTCTAGTCAGTCTTATAGGTTTTTAATCCATTTCTGCTATGTACACAATTCTTGGCTAGGGGAAGTGAGCATTGCAAAAATGGACACAAGAAGGTTAGAGCTTTTACAGATTTATCATCTCCTTGACAAAATTAACTTTATAAAAAGGAGACTAGGAAAACTGTCCAGCAATCTGAAAAAGTACATATACATATGTCTCATAATGCACATATGAGAAGGCACACACATAAGCACTTGCAAAAATATTGAGACTTAGTGGTATTGATAAGTCATGGCACAGAAATATAAAGACCTATTCATTGACCATCTGTGGTGTATTTGGCGTTATAGTCATCACCTTCACCTCTATTAGCTCCTTAAACTTCTCACTGCAGTCGAATCCATTCTGACTCAGCAAACCCACACAGCAGGATGGAACCACCCTGTGAGTTTCAGATGGTGCAGATTGCTATGTGAGTAGAAGTCTCACCTTTCTCTGGATAAGTGGCTGGTGGTTTTGAACTGCTGACTCTGTGGTAAGCATCCCAATCCATAAGCACTACATCAGTAGGGCTCCTGAGTTATCTCATTCAGTCCTCATTTGAAGCATGAAAGTTATAGATATAATATTAATTTTCTTCCAAGAATTCTAAGACCTAACAATGTTTCAAATTACTTCACCACAGCTACTCTCTAGATAAGTAAATAAATAGGAATGTCTTCCAATCCATTGAACTGAGTTTAGGCTAGATAAGAGAAGTTTCATGAATAATTGGAATTTTAATCAAGGAAATAATTTGCAAGCATAAAAACACAGGAAAAGAACATTCACAAATTGAAAAAAACCACCTCAGGACACATCAAATGAAAGTTGTAATAGTGACTGGCTTAAAACGAACTAAATGAATATAAGTATGTTCTGGAAGTGATCCTGGGTTAAGGAACTTGAACTTCATTGCAAAAGAGTTTTCATTGAATGTTGATGAGTTAAACACATAAGAAGGAAGAGTAGGGATTAAAACTTGGTGTTTTGGTACATTAAAGGGATGATAGTATGTAGACAGAAAAGAAAAAAAATCCTAATTTTCTACATATCAATGAATTTGGTAGGGAAATGCATATAACACAGAGCCCCAAACTAGAATTTTCTCTTTCAAGACCTGGGTTCAGTAAGCAGATCATGTTCTTCAGATTGGAAAATTAAGGCATTATGAAAGTAGAAGAAAATGAAAAGGAAATTGGTCATTTTGCAGAAGAATCAAATACAGAAAATTCTCCTCATGCAACTGTGTTCTGGTGAGTTAACACTTCTATTGGAAATGTCATATACTAAAAAACATAATTATAGTAAATTAAATCTCATTTTATGGTATCAAAACAAACAAAAGGGAATCTCCAAAAATGGAAGGTTAGAAACACAAGCAGAATCTATTAAATAAAAAGAACTGTCAGAAATGCATTTTTTTGGTCTACATGGAACCAAATTCAGAAATTTCATCATTTTTACCCTGATCCTCAGAAATTACATACGAAAGTGATTAAATTAGATTTTTAAAGTGCATTCTCTCTATTTTATTGGACAATTCCTACTGGGGGAGAAATCTAACGGGAAAGGAAATAAAATGAAAATATATTTTCCACTGCCTGTTAAGAAGAAGAACTGGGCACTTACACTAGCCCAGGCTTAGTGTTTCTCATTTGGTAACATCTATTCCCATGAGTTGTGTCCTATAGGGTTTCTAAGGGTCCCAGTGGTGGTGTGGGGTACACACTGTAATGTAAAAGCAGGGGTGACGGTTAAACCCACAAGCCACCTGATGAACGAATAGCAAGCCAGTATGCTCTTATTAAGGTCAAATCTCATAAATTCTACACAGTATACTATGAATGGAATGAACCCAATGGCAATGGATTTGTTTATGTTCTTTTCATATTAAGAGTTTAAAGAGCAAAGATGACACTTTGACGGCTAAGATGTGCTTGGTCTAAGCCATGGTATTTTCAATCACTTTGTATGCAGGTGAAATCTGAATAAAATAAGACCAGAAAATAATTGATGATTTGAAAAATGTTGCTACCATGGAATGTTTTATATTCCATGGACTGCCAGAAGAACAAACACATCTCTTTTGGGAGGAGAACAGCCAGGGTACACCTTTGGAAGTGAGAATGGCGACTGTTTGGGCATGTTTCATGAATATGCTCATGAACACATTCAGATAGGAGATCAGGAAGGATCGTCCCGAGAGGCCCCCATGGTGGAGGGTCAATGAAAATGAGGAGGAGCCTCAAGGAAGACTGACAGACACAATGACCACAAGTCTGGGCTTAAACATAACAATTTACTCGGTGTCTGGTACAAGACCTGGTAGAGCCTAGTGCTGTTCAACATGGGATCCCTACGATGTGAAGTCCACTCAATGACACCTAACAACTGACTATTTACTTGACATTCATCAACCCATCATATGCTCTCAATAAACTTATCACGAGGAGGAATAGTACTACTGGTATATGAAGCTTGACATATGGAATGGGTAAGAAACATTAGCAATAAGACAATTTGAAAGGGTGGGAAAAAGAAACAAAGGTTAAAAAACAAACAAACGAACAAACAAAGGCTTCATAGCTAGTCCAAGTCCAAGATATTACCCATCGACAATTTGGTAGGCTCTTACAAATATCTAAGGGGTTAACAGTGGACCACTGAGATCACCCACATGATGCAGAAGGAGGTTGAAGTTGAACTGGAACTTTGAAGTAAAAGACCCAATGTGATTAAGCAGAAATAAGTTTTCTGTTGTAGTTGTTTTCTTTTTCAAGTCTGATGACCTGTGCTTGGGTCTGAGTTTCATATTACAGGTTCTACCAAGTTATTTAGTCTTGAAAAAGCCGTTATTCCTAATATGGTCAACAGGGATAAAAAGATATATAGAGATCATCACTATGTTATGAAGGTGAAACAAGCACATGTGAAAATATTTAGTGAACAATATTTAAAGGGTTTGGGTTGAACATGAAGAGTGCCATAAATCTCATGAGATATTTACTTCATGTTGTTTTCCTATGTATCTTCCCAACACCCTTTATTCATCACTGGCTCACGTTTTATCTGCCCCCTGACTTTTCCTGAATGTCTTCTCCAGGAGTTCATGTGTTCTTGCCCTCCAAGTGCATAGGTGCAGTGAGTGGCTGGGAAACTCACCCTCTGCTGACCTCTGAGCCAGGATTTATAGAAAATGATGAATGCTCTAATAAAAAATCTGGCACTCATGATTTGTTTTTGCTTAAATCAACCATTTAGAAAATTGTTAAATCAAAGTTCTGTTTTTCTGTACTCAGTCAAGCATTCTGTGTTAATGATCATTTATTTCACATGTCAACCCTTGGGATAGAATTTAAAACATAAAAAAGAGAAAACTCTTCGATTTAATTTGAAAATACATGGTTGCATATCTTGACCACCAATTACCTTATTTTCAGTAATTGATAGACAAGAATAGCCTCTTTGAATGTCTCCAAATACTTTGGGAACAATAGTTTATAAAAATGTTTCTCTTATTTTGGGTGTGGAGGATCAGATTGAAGTTTGATATGTACTCTGATTTATAAGTGACAAAAATCAGCTCCCCAAAGCTAAGATGCTGAATGAATGAATCTGGAGAGACTTTTTGCTTATTTTTGTATTGTTTTGGGAAGGGGGGCATCCCTGTCCTCTGGTGGGAGTAGGAGGCCTAGCCTTGGTCCTGGAAAACTGCTGCTGGATTTAAACTGCCAACCCAGTGGGCTGCAGTCCTGCACACATCCACTAGGCCACCAGGGCTCAGCCGAGAGATTTTTATTTTAGGCAGATGACCCTTCATATTTTTCCCTGTGAGTTTTTTCCTCTACTAGCTTGGAAAAAACTGATTTTTGTGCTCTACCTTTATTTAATGACCATATTATGGGTACTCACTACAAAAATAGAGTATGCCCAGACTCACACAGAAAGATAACTGAACTATTTCCTGATTTAGTCTGTCATTTACTCATCTCCTCCTTTTAGTCTAGAGATTGTATGAATATAAATCCAAATGTCTGTGGGTTGTGAACTACATAACCCTTGGCTATCGGTTTGTTATGGGTGGGTTGTGTGGAGTGAATCCATTATGTCAAAAGCCAGTAAAGACCCATAGTGAACAGGTTTCAGTGGGACTTTCAGACTAACATAAACTAGGAAGGAACAAACGACCTGCAAAACTCTCCCAAAATAGCCAGTGAAGTCCTCCAAACCACAGCAAAACACTGCTCATCTTCTTGGCGTTGGCGTGTCCTCAGGCGGGATCAATCCTGGAAAAGGAAGTCCTGTTCAATGCAGCAGAAAGTCAGCAAAGAGAAGGAGAATGCTCTGTCAGAAAGGCTGGCCCCACAGCCACAGAGGAGTCAAACATGTGAGTGATTTTAAGGATGACACCCACTGACTTGGGCAACATTTTGTCTTTTGGTCACCGTGCTTTGAAATAGGCTTGAAAACAGTTATTTATTTATCTAGGCTAGAAGCATGGAGGAGGCCCTTAAATTATCCCACCATTTGCATCTTAATTAACCATCCTTTCATGTGACTTCCTGACTTAATTGACTTTCTTGCTGGAAATTATTCATGCAACTCTTCCTAAAAATTCCAAATCCAAGATGCCCCTGTGGAGGTCATCCCTGGAGAATCAGGAAGTAATCAACTCCACAGTAAAGATTGTTGTTGCTGTTGTTGTTTGAGACTGTAAATAAAATGATTAGTTGCCACTTTTTATTATACAAGTATTTAAAAAGGCAGTCTGTCCTGTTATCTGCACAAGTAGATTTCTTTCCCACCCTTTCCTTTCAGAAGTCTTCCCCAGGATGGCTGCTCCATAATAAAAGTCTCTTGTCACTGGTAGATTGAAAGTAGCAATAAAAAGATTTAAAAATACCTTTGAATTTAATATGAATACAGTGACTAGATGGGGGAAAATCACACGTGCACACACAGATGAAAATGTTCCATTTTACACTTATTCTGCTTCACATTCTGGGTAGTATTTCTATGCTACTAGAGAATCTCTGGGAGATCAAATAATTAGGCTAGAACTTTAGGTTAATGGAAATAAATTATTAAAATTGTTGTTATCTAAAATATATGCTCTTAAGCTACCTCAAAATCAAGTGATATAATTGCTGACATTAGTTGCAGTTTGGAAAATATTAGTGAAGGAGTAAGATAAATTATTTTTCTCAGACATACCTTTAATCCTGGTCCTCTTATTATGAAAAGTAATGAAAAATATAAACCACTGAGGACTGAGTATTTCCATATTCTAGAGTGAGAGGTGAAATACAATTTCTTACTGATCCCTGCAAAGAATGCCAATAGAGTTCCTGCCATTGTTTATAGTAGGAAATAATTATAATTTTCTCTTCGTGAACTAAGTTTACTGGCCCTATAATTCTTGGTATGTTCCTCTGTACCACTCCAAACTCTGCAACAGCTCAGAGTTAGGAGGTCTCTTGGTGATGTCGTCAGATCAGACACGTTTTATCTGCTAGGGAACTGCAAAAAACTCTTGGAAAAATGACATGAACACATGATGGAATATGTCCACAAACCTTTTGAAGTACCCTAATATTGCTGTACCATTGATTTGGACTCATAAGATCCTATCTGATGCTAGAACTGTCCCAGAGTTACCAAGGCTGTGAGTCTTTTTAGGAAGTAAACTGCTCATCTCTCTCCTTTAGAGTGTCTGGTGAGGGTTAGCCTACCCTTCAGTTCACAGTCTTGGGTTTTAACCACGGCATCAGCCATACCAGGTAATATCTTGTACTTTGCTACTAAAGGTCAGAAGGGTGATGAAACAACTTATGCGTGTTTTCGGATATTCAATTTCCTGTTCCTTTTAAAGGATGAAAGCAATGTTTTCAACAAATGCCTACTCTTGGGCCTGGCAGTTGATAGGCCTTCAAAAAATGGTAGTTGCCACTAGAGTGACTACTATTGTGCTCTCATTTCTATTTAATTGCAATATGTATTACTACTATTTTCATTATTATTATTACTATTATATGAATCTTTTCTTCACTATATTTTCCTATATTGTAATGCATGTAGGTATTTGGTGATCATTTACACTTTGATACGACTGACACACATATATATATAAGGAAAGTGTCCAAAATCCAGACCCATCCCAGCAGTAGTGGTGCGAGAGAGCGCTGTTTCTCTTATCGGTTGAAGATTTGTAGTTTAGAATGAAATTCGTCAGTTGCAGACCAGTCTTGCTGTGCTATTGTTCATTACATATGCTCTACTTTCTGGCATTCATCAGGAAGACTTGGAAGTGCATTCTTTAACCTATGCAAAGCTCAGCATCTTTCACCTCACCTCCAGGAGGGACAGGGCGGGTCCAGAGGGAGGGAGGAAGGTTGTCAGGACTTGGGATGAGGCAGGCCATAATGAAGCTAGTGCTTTGGGGTCAGTTCCTTACACTCAACACCTCATTAAGTTTATATCAGAGAGGGGAAGGTCCAAAGACGCTTTTAGAATACTAACATTTTTATCTCTCCATGTTACAAAACAGGGCTCATGGAGGAAAGGAATACAAGGAAATGAGTTTAAGCTTCTAGTCCTTGCTTGAAATCAGGTAAATTAAAAAGGAAACTTAATAGAGAAGATAAAACATTACCACTTCCAAATGCTGCTTGTTTGGCACACTTAGTTTTCTCCATATACATTTTAACTTTCATTTCCTGCAATTCCTACCTCCTAGAATTAGCCAACAGGAGTGACGCGGCCCCAACACCTATGGGGCAATGAAAAGTGTGAGATTCAGACTGAATAAATAAAAAAATAATTCTCCAAAGAGTTTATCTCCAAAAACTCTTTGAGTTCTTATGGAAAATGCAAGGAAACCGTGAGATGGGACAAAGACAAAGGTGAAATCCTTTCTTAAAAAAATCATTTTATTGGGGGCTCATACAACTCTTATCAATAGCCATCCAGACATCTGTTGTGTCAAGAACATTTGTGCATGTGTTGCCCTCATCATTCTCAAAGCAGATCATTTGCTTTTCACTTGAACTTGGTATCAGCTCCTCATTTTTCGCCCTCTCTCCCCACCCCTTTCTCCCTCATGAAGTCTTAATAATTTATAACTCTTATTTTGTCATATCTTACACTGTCCTACATCTCCACTTTTCTGCTGTTCATCCCTCAGGGAGGAAGTTATATGTAGATCCTTGTAATCAGTTCCCCATTTCTACCCCACCGTCCCTCTATCCTCCTACCACTTTCACCACTGGACCTGAAGATTCATTTGTCCTGGATTCCTTGTGCTTCCAATTTCTGTCTGTACCCGTGTACATCCTCTGGTGCAGCCACATTTGTAAGGTAGAATTTGGATTGTCATAGAGGAGACTGGGGAAAGAAGTACTGAAGAACTAGAGGAATTTTTCATCCTTGTGTGGACCCTGTTTGATTTTCCATCCTAATAGGGCAAGTCCTGTTCTACTCTTCAAAGAGGGTGGAGAATGAAAAGTGAAATCAGGTAGCCGATGTATCATCAGCTAGCCTAGTATTATCAGTTTGACCCTATGAACCCAAGTTTCTTGTTAACTGTCCTACTAGCTGAGCCAACTTTATAGGCAGGAATTGTACGAGTTCAGATCAGGGGTCACAGGGCCAGAATCTGGGTTCAAATACACGTTCCTTTTTGTGAAAATTCCTTATTTATTCTATGCCCAAAATATCTTGTCAGTTAAGAATTAAAAATAGCACCCTCCTATAACTGTCCTAATATAATGGATTCCTATAGGAAGTCTTCCACAGGTATGTAGAGTATAACAGATGCATCCCTAGCACACTTTATCTACTATTAATAGAGGAATGTCATTTTACAAAATAGATAACAAGATTCCTGCAGATTATGAATACTTTATCTCAGGATATTTAAGAATAGTACTTTATCCTATTTCTAAAAAGATCTTTTAAGACATAGTGTCTGTTTTAATGACACCACCTACCCCCCACCTACCTCCTCAGGACTTTTAACTAGTAGATTGTTTGTTATCTCTATTAACGAAACTCTGGCAGGTCCTAATTTTGTGCCCTTACTATAATTTTAAAGACAGAGAATGACGACTGCCAATGATGGATCCATGAGTAAAAGGAATGAGTTACCTGCACTGCACAATGAGCTGGAGTGTTTTTAGGATAGTAGTTGTCCTAACCAGTAGTGTGTTCTGTGACTCAGGCCATAGGATAACTGGAGCAAGCTAAAAATAGTCTGAATTGAAAGCTAAAACTCCTTGATTTAGCAGTTCTCTGTCTTGTAACTTTCTATAATGCCCAACTTGTTCCAGAAATACAAAGAGAGGTGCACCCCAGAGACTGCAATATTTTGGTTTAAGTTAATCTCTCCTCTCTGCACATGTGCATCCAGACCTATAAAAATCCCCATATGCTATGACTGATACTAATTAGCAGCACTCGTTTAAGACCCACAGACATTGAGTATAGGTTTTTATATATAATCCTGAAAATAATTCTATGAGCCAAGTACTATGAATACTGCCACTCTACAGATGAAATAATAAGGTTAAGTTGCTTGCTCAAATCTACCTGTACGGTACATGGAAGAATTAGAATGTGAATCTAGCTCTTTTTTTTTTTTCAAATTCTACAAATTAAGAAAATAATGAGTAAAACCTCGTTTGTCTCTAAATTTACACCTTATAGCCGACTTCTCAAAGATCTTTTGCTGTCTATTTTCCCTGTGGAAAACTTTGTCCATAATTTCTGTCTTCATATAACAAATTTATGCAGGTTCAGTTATGCTTTGTGATTACTATATCTCACCCTTGCCCCTTCTGAGAAACAGTTATCTGCAAGAAGTCCCTTTCATTGACAGGGAGATATTTTGAGGACAATATAACATAAATCTGAATCTAATGATATTCGCTTCCAAAAGACAATGCATGTGCATGAAGGAATAAAACCAATGACTTTCTCGCTATCATTTGAAAGAGGGTGAAGGAAACTGTGGGGAAAATAAGGGTACATGCAATTGGAAGCTAATTGACATTTTCCTTTAGGAGTTGCTAATTAAGTAAGATTAAGTATTCCCCTACAATCTTTTGTCAGTCCAAAGGATAGGCCACTAGAACTGCCATTGTGGACCCATCAAAGTCGGGGACATCCTCCCAGAGCAGTTCCTCTTGGCCCCTCATGACAGTTTCTATGCACTCACCAGCAGCTTTTTAAGTATTCACTTCTATAAAATACTCATATGTTAATAACCTGCCATAGAGAACATGTACAGGCATTTACTCAACATTCTAGAGTGATGTACAATCGTTACTTTTGTCTTTCAGTTTTTTTATTTTTAATAGGTCAAACTCTGTCTCTGATATATACCTACATATATGTGTGTGTATATAAGTACATATATGAACACCATAATAACAAAGCATAATCACAACATATCAGTATGGTAAATATAAATAAATAAATGGTACTTGGAAAACTGTGTAGCATTTTACTCTAATGAAATGATATTTACATCATACCTCATACTCCATAAATATTTTAAGTAAAAGAAAGTATCTTTCAGAAAATATAATATGTACCATACCTGTGCAGAGGAATTATAGCATTTATAAAATTTCCTAATACATCCAAAAGGTAAAAGGTAGCCTATTATTCTCCACCATATTAAAATTCTGAAAAGAAAATGTTGAAGTAGAAAATGGAAGGCAGAACATCTTTAAAAAACATTGAATTCTTAAAGCCTGCATTATATAAAGACCCCTCTCTTTTAAGGAAAGGTATAAATAACATAATGACAAAAGATAATAAGAAAACTAATACAGAAAGCATTACAATGAAGCTATTGTAAGTGATGAGCCTGGCATCTCATACAGAAGTCTATAGTAAACTAAAGTATATGCTCACATTAATGAAAGAGTGAGAAATAAAGAAAGATAATAACTAAATACCAGGAAGGCAATCTTATATCTGTCATACTCACAAATCTTTGCTGATAAAGTGATGCAACACTTTGGCTTGATCAGTGTTAAATAAGGCAGGTCTCAAATATTGTTGAAATCTTTTGATGAGGAAATCTATTCCCAGAAATCCCCTGCCCCCCTAGTAAGAAGCTATATTAAAATAAATATACAATTAAGAAATATAAAGATGTTTCCCTTTGGATTTTTTAATAAAAGGAAGAGATGGAGGCATTTTATATATCTAGTGAGGAGACATTGATTAAGCATATTTAAGTATATATAAACAACTAAGAGAGTATGGATGAAAAATAAGTAGCTACGTGAAGAAATACTCATGATTTAATGTTAACTCAAAATACAGAGTAGTAAAAAAAAAGAGCATGATTCATTCTGCAAGGAAATTTTAGGGGGCATGAGAAGGTGCTTTGAATGGTAGAATTCTGTATCAACTACCAAGTGTTTCATGAATACACGCCCCCTGCCATCAAACCCAATTCTCACTCATACCAACCCCTAGGACAGGGTAGAAGTATTCCCGTGGATTTCTGTGGAGAATGCAACTTCAAGGGAGTAGAAAGCCTTCTTTCTCTCTCATTGCTGTCGGTGGCTTCAACCTTCTGACTTTGCAATTAGCAGCCCTACACATACCACCAGTGTTCTTTTATGAAACCATAAGTTGAGTCAAATAGTGGAAGGCACGTAGACTTTAGAGTCACAGAGATGATGCTGCTTAAATGCAAAACAATCTCTCAGAAATGTTTTCCTTACTTGGAAATGGGGAGTGATCACATCTTACTATCCTGGTAAAAAAGTGTCTGGCTGTTAATTGCCCTCATGTCCGCTGCAACCAAGGCTCACAACAACACCAAGTATACCAGAAGGAAGCATCTTTGGGTCCTATATCACACTTATGATCACTGGTGTGCTCCAGTTCATTGTTGATGCCACTGTGTACTTGGAATACCTTTAGCTTGAAAGAGCTCATCTTCCAACGCAAACAGTGTTCCATTCAGAGCCATAGGTTTCACACTGATCAACCATTGTAGATTGTTGGGATTTTCTTTCTAGCAGCTCTGGTCAACCTTGTGCAGCATGGGTGACCTGACTGCTATTCATCACATAGTGGCAAAACTTCTAGCATCATAGTGACCCACAAACCTTAGCACTATGACAAACGGATCAACAGCTGACCTATTCTTGGTGCTGATTGCCATCTAGTCAAGTCTTATCCATAATGACCTTATAAAATGACTCCTCAGAGTTTGTTTGTCTGTTTTTTTTTTTGGTGGGGCGGAGCTGTATTATTAATGGAATCAGGTTAAACTGGGTGGTTTTGTATGAGAAGTTTAAGGTGTAAATGAGAAATATATGAAAAAGTGCCTAGTCTAGTGTCTGACACATCCCTCATCCTCCTCTCCCTGCCTTTCAGTAGATGCTGAATCATAGCGACCTTGTAGGTCAGCGTAGAAATACCTCCGTGAATTTCTGAGCTGGCGATTTTGTATAGGAATTGAAAGCTAATGGTATTGAATTGCTTACCTTGTGGTTAGCAGCCCGACTTCCATGGCCCCAAGGCTTCTATCTGACACATGGTCATATTTAAAGAGAAGAAGAACCTGTGGCTATTGAGTGGATCCCAACTCCTGGCCACTGTAGAAGATAGAGTAGAACCACTTCATAGTGTTTCTACACCTATAAATCTTTATAGAAGTAGACTCTCATCATTTTTCTTGGACTATTTAGTGACTTTGAGCTAACGGGCTTGTGCTTAGTAGACCAACTGTGTTTAACCCACAGCACCAGCAGTCCTCCTTATAAAATAGAGAATGGCAAAGAACTTCATTTGTCCTGTTTAAGGAACTGTGTCTTTAGATCCTAGCACTATACTCCTAAGAATTCACTCATTGCTATCAAGTATGTTCTGGCTTCTTCTGTCCCTGTATGACAGAGAAGAACTGTCCTCTAGGGTTCCAAGACTCATCTTCTCCTAGGAAACACCTGGTGGATTTGAAATGCTCACCTGGCAGTTCATAGACCAAGAACGTCAGGGCTCCTTGTAACTAGTTAAGGTCTTAATAAGTGCTCAACAAGTGAATGCACTCAATTTTGTTAACATTTAAATAGAAACAAAAAACAGAAGTGAATAAACTTATTTGTTTAGCACATATTTATTAAGACCTTCACTTTTTATGCGTCTAATGCTTGGATATAGAAGGACATCTCTGAACAGTCTAAACAAATGACTTGTATATTTTTTCTACATTATAATGTCTTCTTTACATTAAATCTAGCATAGGGCAAGGTGGTAAAAATTATAAAGCATTTTTTATTTCAAGGCAGTAAGCACAAAGTTATGCACAACTTTACTAGCATCGATAAACAATAACTCTGAAAGCAGGGATAGCCCTAATGGCTCAATAACAACCACTGGATAATGAGGCAGATCATTTATTGAGACTGTAAGTGTCAACATAGGCATAATCTACTGATGTGCTAATTGTTGATGGACATTTGCTGGATCAGATAAATTCACCTTGTCACCTATGTAAATGCCATTTGTTTTAGCTTGCAAATTTCCTTATAGGCATAGGTTATTTCTGAACCAGACTGCACAGTTTAATTAATAAATATTCATGGCCATAATACTGCTGCCAATTATGACAAATCTTGTACATTATGAAGAGTGCTCCAAAGGCTATAAGCATTTTAATTTTATAAAGCAAGGACATTCTCTAATGGAGACCCATAAACACCATATATATATAGATAGATATATAGATATATGAAGAGGCTTTCAAACAAAGTTCGGAGAATTAATGATATTATCTTTACACTAAAAATTCTCATGAAATTAAAAAAAATTCCCTTGTGTTTATCATTTCCATATTTATATATATGATAAGAGTCAGCAAAAAAGAAGACAACAAACACAGAAGAGGATGAATTCACACTGCTACTACTCATGGACTTCACCATAGAACGATTCTGATCATGGTGCGAATCAGAGCAGTGTTTTGTTCTAGTGTACACAGAATTGCTGTGGCACCGATCTGGTTATACATACACACACAAGAGAACTTGAAAACATCATGGGAAAGTTGAATTAAAAGGCAACAATACTTTTCTACAAACTTCTTGAAGATGCATGTAGGTGCTTTTGTATGACACATGTGTGTGTATATATGTAAGACATATATAAACATATATGCACACGTTTCAAAGCACATGTGAAAACATTCAATTACTTTTCAATTCCATGTGTCTACAAATTTTTAGCAGCCACTTACAACAGTGGATATGAGTGAAAGTCAATCTAAATGTAATCTCTCTCTCTCATTGTTATTTTCTTTCTTTTTTTTTTTCCATTAGCCCCTCCCTCATTGTTATTTTCATTGAAAGCTCTGTTCCTGTCTTCAGTTGAACTGGGCACATGAATTTTGGTTTCTACTGAGCAGAACATTTGTTCAACTTAACTTTTAAAGATCATAGCTGTGCGAGCTCAACCAGTTATTTTTTTCCCTGATGTTAAATTCAAGTCTTTTTACTAAGGATGTGGATAAGATCATTTTTTTTGAGATGAATGTGGATCATCTGCCACTGTGGACTTCATCTTCAACATCATCTTATCCCTTGTTAAAATGAATTATCCGTTCAAAAACTTCTGATGTCTGGTGAGTTTTCTCCCTAAATATTTGTGAGGCATCCACAATACTACCATTCTCCATAAACTAAATTTCACCATAAACTGTATATTTTTTTCTCATTTTGATTTTAGGAGAATTCATGTTTCTTTGATGGGGGATCTTTTCAAACAGTTATCCTTCTTAGTACCTCAAACTAGATCTGCTTAAACAACTTATAAAAAGTTAGCACAAGGTTTTATTGGTGTAATTCTTTTGAAATTTATGCATTTTTGATAATTTACATTTCAAAGAATGTTTTGAGAATACAGACACACACTGGTTTCAAAAATTGTGAGGGGGAAAAAAGACATACTCTTTTTCATTTCATTTTTCCATGAACATGTTGAAGATTATATATATGTCACAAACACCCATTAAAAACCCACAAGAAAATTAATCAAAATGTATTGCTACCGGGTTCAGTTAATTCTTGCATTTTTCCCCTTCGGAAATAAGATCAAATGTATCCGACTGGATACACCAGTCACCAGTGGATGACTCATTACAATACTTTGCTTATTCTTAAGAGGACCCTGGGAGTGCCCCCTGGAAAGTGTGGTTTCTGAAAGGATCTGCTAAATTCAAGGCAGAGAGGGCAGACCCAAGGAATATGGTCAAAGGATATATGATCATCACAGGTGCTTATTATGACGAATTTAAATAAAATACAAAACTACATTGGAACAAAAAATGTCTAGAAATGTTATGTCAGGACAAGTTCTCTACATCAGAACTGTACATACGGTCATTCAAACTTGTCTCGTCAGACTCTCTTTGTTCTCAAATCTCAAAGAATGTTCAAAAGTAAAATTATCCGAATCCTCTGGAGAATGCCAAATTGGCCTTTTGACATAATGTAAATTGAGAAATACAAAATAATTTGGAGAAGGGTTAGAGAAAAAGAAGTATAGGTTTAAGAATGATGCATACCAAGATATAGGATATAGGTGGAGGAGCGATAGCTTTGATGTAGTTGCTCACCAGAAAGTTCTGATTTGATTTATAGAAATATGCTCTGTACTATAAGTTCATGGGATACAAAGAAATTAAATAATAAAGGATTTTTCATAAACTCTTTGAAGGTCGCATGTATATAATTCTTGCCATATAGAGTTCTTCAGATATTTATTATATAGTTCTTGAACCAGAACAAATTCTGGTATTATCCCTGATAAATATTTGCTTTACTTTATACTTTAGTTATCTAAAGTAAAGTTGTAAATAGTTATCTACAAATCATATATCAATAAGTAAGATAAATAGATTCTATCTAAGCATGTGCAGCAGCTATTTTACAGAATGATTAGATTAAATCTGAATTAGATTTTACTTTAGACTGTGTGAAATATTCTTTTAGCTAGAGACCTCTCAGATTTACCCAATCCAGAAGTATGTGTGTATGTATATTTTATAAATATTGATATCTTTGTGGCATATAGATGATGGAAAAGTTGAAGAATTCTGTGAATTTCTTTAAGCAGAAATTGATCAAATGTACAATTAAGATACATTGATAAATATTGGGGAAAGAGGTGGTTAATTTGAAAACAAAGAAGATGGAACAGTGGTTCGAAAAATATATCCTTGGTAATAGAAAGGAAGTTGCAGGTGACATGACAGAAAGACCTATTTTCCACAGTATGAATGGTGATTACACAAGTGGAATTTTCTACCTGGAATACAGAAGCATCAAATTGATTAGATCTGTGGGGAAGAGATAATTGAGAAGCTTGATCTCATCTGCCCAAAGGTGGCTGTCCTTACTGGGAAACTGACCATCAATTGCTCATAAGAAAATTCAGGTTGAAATTGTATAAATCTAAAAGAATCTGATAAGGCCAAAGCGCAATCTTGAGTCAATCACACCTGAAGTCAGAGAATATCTCAAGGACTGTATTGATCACTAACTTTGGAAGACCTGATGATCTACAGGATAACAGTAAAAATATCACATCTAGAGGAAACAACAGGTCGCTAAAAAGGCAGGGAAAAAGAAAAGACCAACGTGGATACCAGAGGAGACTGAAATTTCATCTTGAACACAGATTTAGTTTAAGCAGATGGAAGAATGAAGTAAAGGAACTAAATACAATTCCAAAGGGCAATTCAAGAAGATGAAGTGAGTGCCGTAATGAAATGTGTTAAGACTTGATGTTAGAAAGTCAGAAAGCAAAACATGCTCAGACTATCCCCAGCTGAAAAAAACTGAAGGTAAAGGCAAGCCTTGAGTGTCCCCTGAAGACACCAGGGGAAAAGTATTTAGTGATACAGGGAATGTGAAAGGAAAAGGGAAGAGACACACACTCTCGTTGTACCAAAAGGAATTGATTGACACACAAACATTCCGAAGAGGAGTATCTGATCAAGGACCAAGTCCAGGCTGCACAGAAGACACAAGTAAAACATCAATTGGACTGTTTCAACAAGAAGAGGAAGCACTTCAAGCACTCATTCATCTATGTCAATAAATTAAAACGACAACAGCAGGTAGCTGACTGTAGGGATCCATGTTTGCGCACATGACAATGAAAAATAACCCAATGAAATGTGGAAATCAGTAAATTCTACCGTTAATGTCACATGTAAGCAATGTTTTTTTTTCCCCCCACAGATAATTCAAAATTGTTGCAGCAGTATGTTGACAGGGAGCTGCTAGAAATTAAATCCAGATTCACAAGAGGGAAATCACTGCTGACATAACATGGATCTTGACGGAAAGCAGAAAATACCAGAATGATGTGTACTTGTAAATTATTGACAATGAAAAAACATTTGACTGTGTGGATTGTCATAAACCAGGGGCAATGTTGAGAGGGATAGGAATTCCAGAATATTTCTTTGTTTTAAAACAGAACCCATATACAGATCAAAAGGCAGTAGTTTGAGCAGAATAAGGAAATAAACTCACTGCCATGGAGTCAGTTTTGACTCATGACTACCTTATAGGACAGGGTAGAACTGTCCCAGGAGGTTTCAGAGACTCTAAGGGGGATTCCACAGTAGAAGGCCTCGTCCTTCCTCCACTGAGAGATTAGTGGTTTTGACCTGCTAACTTGCGGTTAGAAGCCCAATGCTTGACCACTACATCACCAGGGTCACTAAGTAAATATGATTAAAAATAAAGAATGGGTTATGTCAGGGTGCTATCCTCTCATAATTTTTCAATCTGTGTGCTGAACAAATGATCTGGAAAGAAGACCTATGAGGTGGAATGCAGCATCACGATTGGAGGAAGACTTATTGCTAACTTGTAATATGTAGATGATACAACGTTGCTTGCTAAAAAAAAAAAAAAAGAGGACTTGTAGCCCTTGTTGAGAATCAAATTGCAGTCTGCAGTGTAAGAGTCTTGGAAAGTTTAAGAAGCAGGTCTACATTGTCCTATAGGACCCTAAAAGTCACGATCAACTCAATGGCAGTAGGGTTTTTGAGGAAACATCTTGGTGGTGCTGTGAGTTAGACAATGGACTGATAACTGTAAGATTGACCATTAAAAAATTCCAGTTTTTCTGCCAAAGGACGGTGAGGTTCTGCCATTGTGATTTAGAGTTCCAGGAAACCTGTTCAGAGTAAGTATAAGTCTAAATCAACTCAATGGCAGTGGATTTGGGATTTAAAAAAAAGACTTGCTAAAACCCACTGTCATCAAGTTACATCAGACTATTAGTGGAACTATAGAATAGATTGGAACTGTTCTATAAGAGAGGAGAAAACCTTGTGTTTCTTCCATGGAATAGGTAGCGGATTTTAATTGATGACCTCGCAGGGTTCCTCTATTTATTGTTAGGTGTCATCCAATCTTTGTTGACACATAGCAACTTTACTTACAACAAAAGAAAGCACTGCTCAGTCCTGCCTTCCCCAGTGGCATGCTTTAAACTATGGTTGCAGCCATGGTGTCTCTTCATCTAGTTGAAGACCTACCTTTTTTGGCGGGCCTCTGCATTATGTAGCCTGGTTCCTTTTTCAGGAACTGATCTCTCTGGCAAAACACCCACAATAAGAGACAAAACTTCACCATCTATGCTTCTAAGAAGCCTTCTGACTGGACGTTCAAGATTGATTTGTTTGTTCTTTTATCAATCCATGATACTTTTGCTATTCATTGGCAGAACCAGAGTCATTTCCCCTGCAGTCTATCTTACTCATTCCCCAAATGTCTCATGCATACGAGGCCATCTTAGTCCTCAAAGTAACATTCTTGCCAGCAACACTTGAAAGAGACCTTGGGAAACTGGTTCACCCAGTGCAATAGACCAGAATGTTATGGCAGCTGATTATGAGCCTTGCATGAACATTTATTATGGATACAAAGTATCCTTGACAGCTTTGATCTTTTCTACCTTTACGTTTTCTTTGGGTCCATTTTTAAGGATTTTTGTTTTTCTTTTCCTGAGTTGCAGTCGAACCACCCACCTTTCATTTAGTAGCCCAATGCATGTGCCATTAGCACTATGGAATTCTAACCAACATATAGCGGCCTTACAATCTGGGATAGAATTGCCTCTGTGGGTGTCCAAGATTGTAAATCTTTGCAAAAAGCCTCATCTTTCTCCCAAGGAGTCATTGGTGCTTGTGAACTGTTGAATTAATGATTACCAGATGATGAATAACTTCCATGCCACAGGGATCCTTTCATTTTTCTCCCAGAAACTAAATTCATTGTGATCAAGTTGAGTCTGATACAGTGACCTTCGTGATCAAAGCAGAACTGGGAGCAGAAGTCGTATTGTTGTCCTTGGGAGCCACTGGTGTGTTTCCTACCATTGGTCTTGTGGACACGTGAAGTGCAGGTCAGGTTTCTGGCACACGATGAAGCAACAGTCCTTTACCAGGGAGTAGATTCTGACTCGTAGCTATTATAGGACAGAGAACCGCTCCTAGGGCTTCCCAGGCTGAAAATCTTTATGGGAGCAGTCAGATATCCTTATTATTCTCCTGCCAAGCAGCCAGTGGCTTCAACCTTTTGGACTTCCACACCACCAGGACTCCTTGACACATTCTAGGTCCTCAATACTTAACAAAAAAGGGAAGAAAAATGTCAACTTCTTTTAACTAGAGATAGATGTAGTGGAACAGAAGGCCCTCACCAATAATCCATATTGAATTTGGGGAAATTCCTTATCACACATCTTATCCAAATGTTGAATAGGTGGACTGTGAAGACACTCATGTAGGCAATGACATTTGTAATTATGTACACTATTTCTTATCAGGGCAAAGAGAAAGGGCAAGATAAAGGAAGGGGTTTGGAGACTTTTGAGTGACAAGACATATCAAAGCAAACCCACTGCCTTTGAGTTGATTGATAGGCCTACTCATGGCAACCGCAGAAAACAAATCAAATCTTTTCTGTTTAATGGATTTATTGCCATATCATTCACACATCACGCAACTCAATCGCTCACTCATCTAGGAAGTTTGAACAAGCATCACCACAATCGATTTCAGAACATCTCTTCTTCCTCTTTTCCCTCAGATCCATTGGTATTAGTTCCTCCTTACTCCTCAACCTCCTGCCATGCCCCCACGCCATCACCAGTCCCATTACAATTTCTATAGATACAATCATCCTGAATCACATTACAGACCAGGAGACAAAGCCAAAACAACCAACAAACAAAACACTCAACAACAAGAACACAACGATCCTCAAAAACCTATAAGGGAACAGGCAGTCTCCTCCTGCTGTGAGAAGTTGGTGAACTTGACCCTCCCAGCTTTCAGTGAACTGGCTGAGGGTAAACCCACTGCCCCAGCAGAGTTCCTTAGTGACCTAGAGCAATATCCCATTGTTGTCAAGAAGGGGTCAACTCAAGCCATCCTACCAGACAGAGTAGAAATGCCCCTGTCGATTTCTGAGAGTAAACATTTACGAGAGGGAAGAGCCTCATCTTTCTCCTCTGCAGTGACTGGTGCTTTCTAGCTTTGACCTTGCAGTTAGTAGCCCAGCTCATAGCCTAGGACACCTTCGTGACAACTCCTTCGTGAGCCGGCCAACCTCAAACCCAAACGCACTGCCACAGACTCAGTGCTAAAGAGGACCAAATAAAATTGCTCACTGGGTTTTTAAGCGACGACACCTCTATAGAAGCAGACAGTCTCATCTTTCTTTAGGAAAGTGCCTGGTAGGTTTCAGCCTTTCACCATATGGTTAGTAGCCCACGCTTAACCCACTGCACAAGTAAGGTTGTACGTGAATAGAGTCTTGCTTTAATGCATTCCTCATGCATGCATTGGGTAGTGCTGGTCTGCTGGTCCGAATTTTCCCATTCGACTTGCGTGAGTTTGTCATCAAGAAGGGAATGTCAGCACTGACAAGGGTGCACGCACTGGCAGAGAGAGCTGCATGGGCCCCCTGAGACCCAGATGTCAGGGTGGTGATGGAGGTAAAAGGCAGGGCTGTTTCTGTCCCTGTGTCATTGCAGCTGAGCTAAAAGGCATGGAGGGCTTTTTTTCTAAGAGACGAGGGCAATCAACTGCTTTCCAAATAAGTCATTGAATCATTTAGAAAGAGATTGAAGAGTTGCAGGCTGTGTTTATATCAATTTTGTTTGTTCCACAGCATTCTTGGACTCGTTCAAAGACGGGAAATATGTTAAGGACCTTGATTATGTGAACTCTCATTAGAATCACAAATAAATCAGTACTATCGCCACACCAAGTGTTCTGATGCTTGTTAAGATATACTTAGCAACTGTAATGCGAGGTAAGGAACAACAGTTCTCATTACTTATAAGCCAAAAACAATGTGCATCGTTTTTTAAAGAGACGGCATTTTAATTAAGTGTATTTAATAAATTTTAGAGTATATGTGTTCCACTCTGTTAACAACAATAAAACAAACTGTGACCTGTTCATTTTGCTAATCGACATTTTGGTGGGTAAAGACTTTTTGAGACCCCTGCTGACAGGAAAGGAGAATTGCACCCCCGGTGTCCTTTGCTTAGTAGGAACTAGTAATGAATGCTTAACTTTCTAAACATGATCCTGCAACCAGTAGACATATGCCATTTCTGAAAGGTGGAAGATATAGCTCTATAAAAATTATGAATTCTTGAAAGAACACTATTTTCCATAAAGAGAGATGTTTATTTTGACTAAAGTTTATAAGTCTCTTGCATGTCTTGCATAAATTAAAATGACTGCTTTGACAGTTTTTGAAATCATGAAGACTTTCAGGCGTCTTTATAAACATGTGTGCATTGGAAGAACAGTGACATTTATAATTTTCGAAGAGAACGTGACATAGTAAAGAATGAAGGGCATTGTTGATTTCACGTATTAAAACAAAACAAATAAACAAGTGGTTATTCCTCTTAACAATTTTATTGACAACACATTTTATGCTGCGGTGTATACTGTCCTTGATACTAATAGTATGTTTGTTCCCTGCTTTTAAAAATGTACACATTGCTCAGGAAGAAGGCCAATAACTATGGAAGATAGTTTCAGATTGCCGAGAGCAAGACTGCCTTCTCTGAAGAGATAACCTTTGAACCGAGACCAGGAGTGTGAGGAGAAGGGTTGTTGTGCACAGATTTAAGATAGAAAAGGCAGCCAGGAAATGTTTCAGAAAGCAAGTGCCACGAATCACAAAGTGAATATAAAGAGCATCCACAGTGGGAACCAGACTTAGAGCAGCGTCAGTTGCCAAAGACATCGAGTCTTCATGCTCTCTTCTCTTGTGGCCATTTCAGTGACATAGAAATGTAATGGTACTAAAATCAGATTTCCAGTGGAACATGATTGATTGGGGTGTGAGGGTAGGGGGTTCTTGATTAAAAATTTGGTCTATAAGGAGCAACAAAAATGTTCAAAGAATGAAAAAACAGTATTATAATATACTTATTTTAATCTTAAAAGGGTGCAGAATGTTGGTCACTTTATACTAAATAAAGACAAACAAAATTGGGAACTGTGTCAAAGAGAAACATCTAGCAAGTATCTGAACTCTCACCTGCACCTTTCTCACGTGAAAATTTCAGAAAATGATACCTGCTCAAATGATATGTGCGTAAAATAAAAAACCTGAGAAGCATCAGGGTCCACACCAGTCTGTGTGATCAAGAGGTGCCAATGGGATCAGGTATCAGGCATCCAAGACCCAAGACAAGAAACCAAATCATTGTGAATGAAGGGAGTGAGGAGTGGAGACTCCAAACCCATCTGTAGACAACAAGATATCCCCTTACAGAAGGGTCGGGGGAGGAGAAAATCCAGCCAAGGTGCCATATTGCACAAATGAAACATACAACTGTTACCACCCCTCCCCGCCATCACTATAATGATTCCAAATTGACCTTACAAGTTTGGCTAGACCAGAGCATGTGCACGGATACAGCTCAGGGCTAGAAACACAGGGAACCTTGGGCTCAAAATGACAGTAGTGAAACCAGGAGGGTAAGGGGAAAGCTATCCCAAGGATCTACATACCCTGGAGGACAAACAACAGAAAAGTGAGTGAAGGGATTCATCAGACAGTGTAAGACATATAAAATTATGACATATTGTGTGACCCTTCTGATACAATAGTGGAAGAGAAATGGATGCAAAGACAAACAGAATGGAAAATGCTGATTTGTGTCTAACTACCAAATGATGAAGCACCTGGGATCTTCAAGACTTGAAGGTAAGCAAGGGGCCATCTAGCACAGAGGCAGAAAAGCCCATCTGGAAGAAGCACACCAGACTGTGTGATCACGAGACCTTGATGGGAGCAATTATCAAGCACCAGGGAACAAGAATCACATCACAAAGAATGAGGGGGAGAGCAGAGTGAGGACCCAAGATCTATATGTGGGCTACTGGACATCCCCTTGCAGAGGGGTCATGGGAAGGAGATGGGCCAGTAAGGTTGCAGAAAAGTAACAATGAAGCATACAACTTTCCTCCAGTTTTAAAGACTTCCTCCCACAACTATGATGATCCCAATTCTACTTTACAAATCCCGTCAGATTGTAGAATGTACACTGGTACAGATGGGAACTGGTAAAACGGGGAACCCAGGACAGATGAATCCCTCAGGACCAGTGGTGAGAGTAAAGATAACGGAAAGATGGCGGGAAGGTGGGGTGGAGATGGGAAACTGATTACAAGAATCAACACATAACCTCCTACCTGGAGGACGGACAGTGGAGGAGTGGGTGAGGGGAGACATCAGACAGTGTAGGGTATGAAGTATCAAGGATTGGTGGGGGAGAAGGGAAGCACGGTGGGGGGAGGGGATGATGTCAAGGACTGGAGTGGAGGGTCTAAGAAGGATCATGGCTGTGAGTAAGCGAAGGTGTTTGGCCCAATGTATGTATGGACTGTGAGAAGTTATGTATGAACCCCCAATAAAATGATTAAAATAAAAAAATGATAATTTATGAACTGATAAGGGTTTGTGAGGGAGGAAAGGTGGGTGAAGGAGAGGAAAAAATGAAAAGCTGATACCATGGCACAAGTAGAATGCAAATGTTTTGAGAATGACAATGGCAACAAATGTACAAATGTGCTTGACAAGATGGATGGATGGATGGGTGGATGGATGGATGGGTGAATGGATGGATGGATGGATGGATGGTGATAAGAGTTGTTTGAGCACCCAATAAAATGACTTAAATAAAATGAAATTAAAAGCAAGATAGCATGGAAAATGCTCAAGCATTCAGTCGCTTTCCATTAGGTGTTTCTCGCTTACAAGACACTTTCAAGTGTCTTACTTCACTTAATGAGCCTCACATGAGCTGCAGTAGACCATTGGCTGCAGGGAGTCATGATGGCCCCGGTGTGAAGTTTTGCTAATGAATTCCCTAGGGCAAAGGTGGTCTGACTGACATGACTTATTGTAGAGACAATCAAATCTAAATCTATAGCCAGTGAGGCAAGTGTGAGTCCCAGTGACCCCAGACATCAGATTCGCTCTACCCTATAGGATTTATGAGGCGAGCAAGTTTACAGAAGCACACTGCCTCATCTTATCCCCAAGAGTGGCTGATGAATTCAAACCAGTGATCTTTGGCTTAGCATTCAAGCACACTGACACTCTTCCTCTTATTAAGTCCTTATAAGAATAGATAAATATGGTGCTTAGCAATAAATAGCTTAAGGTAATCTAAATAGCCCTAAAATAATGTGAAGACTAGAGTGGGTGGTCTCCACAGTGCCTAAATAGTCTCATAATCTGTTGAGTTATGACTTCCTTGCTTTGAGCTATAGAAAGAGTGACATGACTAGGTCACATATAACCACACACAACTCCTTAAGAAATGGCTTTTGCTAAGGAGCATGTTAGCACAGTCCAGTAGGGGTTTCAACATATGCTGTTAAATGGAAGCTCCATTGAAAACATTTCAGCATTATAGTCACAAGCAAGACTTCAGCAACACATGAGTCATCCCTGTGCCTAAGGTGGGATCTAATCCAGGTCTCTTGGATGGAAGGGGAGAATTCTATCACTGAATGACCAAGAGACACAGAATCCTTCAAAAAGTGCGTGAGCAGTGGATTTGAAAGATAATGGACTTTTTTGTCATGAATTCTTTGAAGTTTCCTTATATAGCTGTCATTGTCAACCTGTGGATCACGACCCCTTTGTGGGTCGAACGATCCTTTCACTGGAGTCGCCTGATTCAGAGTAGTACCAACATGAAAATGATTGTATGGTTCGGGAGGGGGTTACCATAATATGAGGTGTGGCAGCATTAGGAAAGTTTAGAACCACTGTTATATAGGTAGATGAGCTCAATATTTCCAAATGCTGGGCCATGATGGAAATGGAAAACAATCTTGGAAATATGTTCATGAAGGTAATCACTTTGTTTAATGTACAGAAGGAAAGACTCGCTATTTCAAATCCGTGCATCCTGCCTAAGCCTCAGCCTGAGACTCTCAAGGTCAAAGTGGGGCAAGGAAAATGGCCCCAAATGATCAGAGTAGAGAACTTTGAACATATGGTTGGGAGAAAACAGCCCCTTGGGGAAAGGCATCCTGTTTGGTAAAGCGGAAGAGCAATGACATCACAGTGACTGCACTAATGGGCTTCTGCCCAGGAACAATGGGGAGGGGGTGCAGCATAGGGCATGGGGCACTGGTTCATACTTTGGTGTACTTGGTACATGGATTCTCACCAACGGCGCTATTCTGAAAAACAAGAAGAGCAAGAGGATTAAGAGCAACGTGCAGGGGGAATCACGTGTTCCCACCGAGCATGTCTCCGCACAGGCTTTCTCAGTTGGGGGGTTCTCTGTCTTTTCATGTCCAAACTAAAACTGACACTGGCGCATTTTCCAAATTTCAGAATGATCATCTGCTTCTTAAGGCAAATTGACGAGGTAAATGATAGCTCTTTCAGTCTCCTCTTCCTTCCTTAATTTTTTTCAATTAGTTGCTGCACGTGTCTCCCATATAGACATTTTCAGCGAACACTTAGCTTCCCTCATCAGATAAACTATTCAGCGTCCTCTCTGCACTTGTGTAATCAGATCGCACTACAATAATTTTTACTCACTGACATATTGCTAAGTATGCTTAAGCCATCTTGAGAACGGTGTGTAGTCAGTGCTTATGCTTATGCCCGAGGAGCACTGGCAGTGGAGGGGTTAAGCAGTGGATGCTCCGTGATGGTTCAAACCTGCTGCCAGCTTTGCAGGAGGAATATGTGGCTGTTTAATTCTGTAGATTTGAGCTCTGGAGGTTCCACTGTATCTTACTGGATGGTGAAGAGTTGGAATCGATTTTATGGCGGTGCGTTTTGTGTGTGTGTGTGTGTTTGTGTGTGTGTGTGTGCCCTTGTTACCCACCAAATGCATATTAAAGCAAAATGAACGGGACAGTTTGTTTTATTGTGGTTGACAGAGTGGAACACGTACACGCTAAAATTTATGAAATACGCTTAATTAAAACTCTCTTTTAAAATGATACGCATTGTTTGGGGCTTATAAGCAGTGAGAGCTGTTGCTCCTTACCTCGCTTTCCAATTGTAAGTCTATCTTAGCAAGCCTCGGGACAGTCGGTGTGGGGTTAGTAATGGTTTATTGGTGAGTCTAGTGAGAGTTGACATAATCTGAGTCCTTATCGGATTTCCCGTCTTTAAACAAGTCTGAAAATTCTGGGTGCTGTTATGGCACAGTGGTTACGTGCTGTGCTGTGACCTACAAGGAAGGTTAGCTGTTCTAAACCCACAGCCATTTCATGGGAGAAAGATGAGGTCTTCTAGTCTCAGAAAACCACAGGGGCAGTTCTATTCTGTCTTGTAGGGTGGCCAGGACTTGCAATCAAGTTGATGGCAATTTATTTTCTTATAGTTTTATTATGTAACATACTGACTAGACTAGACTTAGTAAGAGTTCCCTAAATGTTAACCATCAATGTTGGCAGGGATGTGTTACAATGTAGAACAATGCTTCACTAAGTGATACTGCTTCTGCCTGGGGATGGGGGTGGGGTGGCGTGGGGGTGGGGTGGGGTGGGGTGGAGGTGCTGAGAAGCTCCAGAGGGGCAGCAAAAACAAAAGAAAATCGACTGATATTGATTTCCCCACTACACTGCACCTGTTCTTCATCATCCTGGGGCCACTGAGTTTTTGGTTTTGTTTCTGGAAAGAGTGCAGGAAGTCAGTTTCATTTGGGTGCCTGCAGTGTAGACGCTGAAATGGTATTCCCAGCTCTGCCATTTCTTTATGAACGTTACTTGACGTCTCTGACCCTTCTTTGAAGCATACTCACCACGTGTAAAGTGCTCAAAGTACATTGTCAATGGTGGTTCTTTCCTTAAACTTTTTTAGGCTCTGGGTAACAGAGTCGAGTTATCTTTATATCACAAATCAATCTCGATTTACACATCTCCTGCTCCTTTTCCCATGTCCCTTCTTCATTTTCTTTGTTCTCCTTTCCTCCCTCCTTTTTCTCCTTATTATTGTTTTGTAATTTGAAATCAATGCTCGATTCAAAGGCTCTTCAAGGATGATTTTCTCAAGAGAATAGAAATGAAAAAAAATACATGAATTTCAGAGAAGTAGTATCCTGTGACACTTTCTTGAAGAGAGAAACATCTATAGCTGTTTGTCTGGACTTTACTAGACACTATCAATTAGTTATATATATATATATATATATATAAATTAAAAAATGCTGTCAACTGCTGGGTAGCAGTTTATGTGGCTTCTGTCCATGAAGAGATATTAAGACTGTGCTTTTGCAGTGGTAGACTAATTTGGGTATAAATTTGCTTAGTAGTTTATCTGAAGTAAAACTCCTCTTATTATTAGTTTTCAACTTTAGAAGATTTTATTAATTTGTTTAATTATTAAAAGATCATACTATTGGGGATACTTGCAACTCTAGTTACCATCCATACCTTGATTGTATCAAGCATGCTTGTACATATGTTGCCTTCATTCTCTGCTAGACTTTGACTTAACTCCTACTATTTTAAGAGGCAACATTTTGAGAATCAGTAGACTGTCTGCTCCCATAAAGGTTTATACTTTCAGAAAGCATATCTGAGGTCACTTTGATCCCATGTTCAACTGGAACTAAATCACTGGTGCTGTGATCTTAATACTTCGAACACTAATGTAATAAATAATTTGATGAATGTGAAATCCATCACCATAAGAAACCCTATATCCTAAAAGAGCAAGCTGGGAAGTGGGAGGGAAGCAGTGGAAGGACATAATTAGGGCAAAGCATGTAGAGGAGTTGTTTAAATTGATTAATGAAAAAATGATAACCTGACCTGTAAACTGCCATCCAATTCACAACAAAAAAGATAATTAAAATAGACAAACATGGAGAAATATATTTCATAGGAGAGAGAAAGGTTTTGCATGGAGAACTGATGATCTTATAGAGAGGGAGAATGGCCACGAATGAGAACTACAAAGGGAAGAACCAACCAGCTGCTGTCAAGTCACTTCTAATTCCTGAGAATTCCACAGGGTCAAAGTAGAATGATGCTCCCTAGGCTTCACAATGGCTTCACCATCCGAAAGTAGGTTTCTAGGTCTTTCTTCCAAAGTCCTTTTGCAGTGTTTCAAACAGCCTACCTTTTGGGCAGTTGCCACCCAGAATGTCACAAAAAAAGGAGACACAGGTCTGAAGGAGGAGTCATCAAAACAAGAGCAGAGTCTGTCTTGGGAATCAGGGAGGTGTTCAGACATGGGCTGGGTGATCACTAGGTCAAGATGGCACCCTTTGGTTTCCCCAACAGATGCTTGAGTTTAAGTGACCTTGAGGTCTTCCCAAGCCTATGACTCTTTGTGATCTCAGTTGCAGTGAGGCATCAAATCATTGAGAATAAACCACAGACCAACAAATTTTCAGCCAAAGGAAGCAATGTTGAATTGTGAAGAGTTCCCCATTAAGCAATCTGAGTAATTCCTTTATTTTTCATCCTTTCCTTTACACATATGGCCCAGTATTGATATGCAAAAGTAATTTACAATTCCAGTTTACTTAATTTGAAATTCTACAAGTCCAAGAGAGTAACCAGATTATGAAAACACTTGATTAATTGTGCAAGCCAGCAGTTAAATATTATAGTTTAAAAACTCAAGTCAAAAATATTTCTTTTCCTTCAGGAAGAAATATGAATGTTAAAAATGTATTGCCTTGCAGAAGCAGAGTTCTCTAATTAATCTATAGAGCCATCTCTACTGTCAGAAGCAGAAAGGCCCCAAAGGAACTACTTTTCCTATAGAAAGATGACTGCATTCATGCTAACCATGATGATAAGAAAGGCCCTGGGACAGATGTGAGAATATTTTTGAGAACCCTGCTTGAGGCCTAAGTATAATAACTAATATTTTTGAGCACATATTCAGAGAGTATTCTCAGGGATTTCCACAATTAGCCTCTTCAATAATCACACTAACTATGTGGTAAATATTGCTATTGTGCCTCCTTAGTAGCTGGCCCCAGGGGATGTGGTCAGTAGAGAAATGCGTTATGAATTGAGCTATCTCACCTCAGTGTACTTGCTCACAATGACCCCAACTACTTCCTCCTGTGTCCTCAATTGAAGGCAGAAGATGTAGTCTCATGTGGAAAGTAGTCACGATACCTGCTATCTGAATCTTTCACAGTCACATAGTCATTGCTTTAATTAGCCTTGCCCCGGTCAAATGATGTCTGAAAACACCGGATGTCATTTTGAATGCACACAGGGAGATGTGCTGCACATTTTGTAAGTGAATAGTCAATAAAGCACACACTGACAATATACTATTCTGCATTTGAGTCACTTCAAATCCTAGGGAGCTATTAATCACATAGGTGGTTACACACAATTTTGTGAGTTACTATATGGGGGGGTGTCTTGCAAAAATCCATTAAACACATTTTTATCACTATATTCTTCAGGAGAAGTTAATTCCCTGTGGAGTTCCTCTTTCATGATGCTGCTTCATCAACAGAAGAGCTATCGGCAAATCCCCTTCTCTTCCTCCAACTTCTGATGTCCACATCTTCTCTGAATTTGGGTGGATCATTTCTTCGTGTGGGTAGAACCATGATTATTCCCATGCATTTCCAGTCTCTAGTGTAAGAAAGGAAATGATAATGACCACAAAAGTGACCAGTACATATATTGCTGTTGTTCACTGGCATTCAGTGTCCAACTCAGTGTCCATCAGTCTCCAACTCTTGACGACTCTAGGCACATGGAGATTGTGCTGCTGTGCTCTGTAGAGGTTTCCATGTCTGCTTTTCCGAAGTGTACTACTGGACCAACTCCCCTTCACTCATCTTAATCTAGACACTCCACTGAAACCTGTTGGGCATCACAACGATTAATAAGCCTGAACTCTAACTGGGTTTGATATTCATTGGCCAGGAATCAAAGACTGGTGTTCCCCATGGCACATGAGAATTCTACCCCCAAACTTCCTTGGACCCTAAGTCTATGCATGGAAGTTGTCTTTCTGTTATTGTATACTATTAGAAGAAAACAAGTTATAGCAATACCATAAGAAAAGAATGAATTTGCCACTACTATTTCATAGATTATAGCGTTTATGAGAAGATATCTGATTTTCTCATGGGTTATTAAGCTGTTAGCTTTGAGGTCAGCAGTTCAAACCTATCTGTTGCTCCATGGGGGAGTGAAGCTATGGCTGCCGCCAAGATTTAGTGTCAGAAATTCAAAGAGTCAGGTCCATTCACTCTATTCTGCAGGGTCACTGGGAGTCTGAATAGATCCAGGGGCAGTATGCTTTCATCTTTATGGGAACATATTTCACAGTCTTATGAAGCTTTGAAACATCAACCTTCCAGTTTTTCTGGAATGCCTTTAGAATATATATGTATATTCTAAATATATATATTCACTATAGACTTTTAAAAAGCAATTTTCTATTTTCTTATCAGCTGAGATTTTTCCCTTATTATCAATCTTCAAACTATGAAAACATGTACATTTATTTTGCTTCCTATTTCCCTCTACCACCACAATCACCTTGCCTTATGAAAGCCAACTAAATTGAAAAACAAAGTGAGTCCAGGTTAGAACTGTCAATGTAGTATGTGCCAAGAAACCTCCCAGCTCATCACATATTTTCTGGAAAACAATCAATGCAGGATGCCTGAGGCAGACAATCTTATCATACATGTACTTTCTGAAAACAGATCATTATTATAAGAACCTCATGACTTACTTAAAAGAGGCAAAATATGACAGAAAGTACAGACAAGGTAGGCCCTAGAGAAATCATACTGTACACTATATGCCTCCCACCTCATTATACAGTCTTTCTTCTCCCTTCTGGTATAGTAGTCCCTACTGCCCAAATTTCTCAAGACATTTAGGACCCTCCTGATCTCATCCCCCAAGAAGAAAATACACTCTCTAAGAGTGATATGACAAACTTATTTCAACAAATGTGTTCAGGATTATTACAGGTTTTTAGGGACATCGTAACCTTGTACTCAAAGTACAGTTTTGAGGGGACAGTCAATAACTATAGAGTAGTACATCGAATGAAATATAGATAGTAAATCCATATGCTCTCTCTCAAAGTTATCAATAAATCTGATCAAAGTAAAGGAGATTTTGATGTTTTAGCAATCCTTTTCTATGATACTTAACATGGATATAGTCTTTTTAAGGTTGTCCTTACTAGCCCGCAATTCAGGAATACCATGGAACCAGGATAAGTTGAATTGAAATGAGAAGATGCTAGAGGTACACCCAAACTATAGTTGTATCTTAGACTAGAAAGACATAATTTGTAGAATGAAATGTGTAGTGTTAAACTATTGTCCATTGAATGCTTGTTCCGCATAACTGAATGCAAACACACAATCCAATGCCTACTATTTCCAGCACATGGATCTAGCCTCTATTTCTAAGCTATTCTGTTAAAGAGACATTATACCAAACTGGACAAACACAACAGTACATCAAGTTGGAAACTTTTATATGAGAGATGACTGAAATACCCCACACCTTATCAACCACCAGAGTACTAAATGACAAGTCCTACAGGTATTGTAGGCAACGGGTGATTTGATGGATAAGGACATGACATTGAGAGATCTGGCTCTTCCATTCTCTGCCTGTTCCATGAAGTCATGTAGGATGATTTTTCTGAATGCTGACATTTTTACACCTGTAAAATGACACCCACAAAGAGGTACTACCCTTGAATGGTTATTATGGGTGTTAAGCGATGCAATGTATGCATATCACCTGGGATGTAAAACTCCACAGTGATAATGACAGTGATAATGATGATGTTAATGATAAAACAATATATGCCACCAAGCAAGTGATCCAAAAGGTGAAGAAATTGTAAATGCTCTGCTCTCAGGGAAGACAGAAATAAAATAAATGATCATGAATCCCTATTGCAGTTGCTCAATCCTGTACCCAACCTCCAGTAGCTGTTTAGAGCACAAGTTGAGAAATCACATATTTGGGAAAGTTACTTAAACTCCCTCTATGACTCAGCTTCTCAGATAAAAAGTAAGATCAATAAAAATACTTACTTCCTTTTTTTTTTTTGAGAATTAGATGACTTGACATGTAAAATAGATCAAATTAGCAACACAGGGCAAAGAATAGATAAATGTTAGAAAGGATTATTATTTTTCCTCTTGGTGAAATTGGAGGTAGGAACATGGCAAACAAATGACAAAACAAAACAAGATGTATCATGTTGAGAAGAATGCACCAGTTTTGTTTGTTTTAATTGTGAGGAGGAGATGTTAGGAGAATATCTTCATTTTCAGGTTGGACACATCTCTTCTCTGTTTCTTGGTTCTCCTGCCCACGTGAGAGAAGAGAAACCCCTCTGAGATCCCAGGTGTCATAGACTGGGAGGTCTACAGTAGGAAAAAGTCAGCTGAACCCTCCATGACTCATAAGGGAAACTTTTACACAAGAGAATCCATGACTAACAATACAAGTTCCACTGATTCTGGATACTGTCTTTGTAAACAATACCAAGAGTTGGATAATGAACATTTTCTCCTAAGTATTTTTCACATTCATGTGGCAATGGTAAAGACAAACCAGAAACAATGCCTGAAGAAGCAAGCACATTACTGTCACCAGATTCAAGCTTCAACATTCTCATCATCATCATCATCATCATCTCGATATCAGTTCTCACTCATTGGTCATTATAATGCTTTCGACATTTTACAAATAGATTTGTTCCACCACATACTTAACGTAACTTCAGGACGTAGTTATCCTTATTTACATCTAACATATGAAAACAAACATAAGTCACAAGAAAGAACTAGTACCCTGCTCATTCTCACAAGTTAGCAAATAAAGGAAGCTCAATTGATGGTCTGAATTCCCTGCCTCCTTCCTCACCTCCCGCTATGCTATAAAATACTATTTATGCTAAAATCAGTGGAGCTTTAGTAGTGCTGATAATTTTTTCCAAGTTTATGGTGACCTTCTCCAACTACATCTATAGTAATATATCTTTCTACTTGTTGTTGTTTATGCTTATCCTTCAGAAAGAAGAACATTGGCCCTTTCCATTTATGAAATTAAACACTACACAATGCACAGCAGTACATCCATCCTGCATTTTCCATATATAGCACAATAGTAAATCATTAAATGAGGCACTCAATTAACAATGAAACAAAATAAAATGTTGAGCTTATAATCATGTATCACAGAGGGCCAATTCCAACAGTGACCTTCAAGTAAAGCTTGTTCAGGGGAAGTAGTAAGTCTTTTATTGGAAGACCGTGCCATTGTGCTCTGCAATTATTAATTTCACACATGGATATCAATGACAGGATTCACACAGGGATTCAGCAGCACCTTAAGAAGTCTCTTCCCATCAGGAGAGCAGAGGGGCTGGCTTGATGAGCTCCACCAGCGAGGATAATTACAAGGAATAAGGAGGTGTGTCCCCTCCCTGTTGAGGGCAGGGGTGCTGGGAACAAATTACACACAAGGTACAGGCAAGTCCATTCTTTGGAACATTGGAGATGCCCACATAAAATGCAAATAGCCAAATACAACATGGCTGCTGCTATTTATTCAGAAAACAAAAGCTGAATTCCAGAAACGGGACAAGAAACTGAAGAATGGCTTCAGAGAAAAACCAAAAAAAAAAAAAAATGGCCACACCCAGGCCAAAGGCCCAGAAGAGTCAATGCCAATTTTCTAGGAGCAGTCACTGCTCAAATATTTAGCAACTCCCAATGATTCTTTTCACGATTTATCTCCCATCTTGCCAACAAAATCCAACTCCAAGCTACAAGAACTCATTATTGTCAAATTTGAAACTCTGACCTCCCAGATTTGCATATTTGGATAATGCAGTGAGAAAGAAGACATTCATGTTATAATCTAATGCCAGAATTCATCCCAAGTATGACCACTGTCTATAGTCAGGTCTATCTTTTGAGGAAGAAAGGAACCAAGCAGAAGTGCCATTGATAGAGAGAGACACAACTCAAAGGAAAAAAAAAGACATATTTGAAAATGGCCAAAATTATTTTTAAATGTACCAATTCAGGAATAATCTACTAGAAAGCCATGCTGTTTTCATGAAATCTTATCTTTGGTACTGCTGGACAAAAACAATAATCCCCTTCAGTGGTTCTTTGAGTGAAAATCTGAATTTAAATACACCCACTTACCTTTTCATGAAAGGCTATTTTCACTATAATATAGAAGATGCAATATAAAGATATAGATATGACCACTTGAGCATATTTGAACAGTATTTCATTTATTGGCTACTTATGCCTTCTGGGTAAGAACTCACGGATCCAACAGAAGTGTGGAAAGATGCGACTTTGTGTCATATTCAGTGGGGAAAGCCACTGCTTCTGTTGTTCAGACTGGTCTCACTTACCTAAGGGGAAGAAAAAAAGAATAAACATATTAAAGTTCAAGTATTTCAAATACTTGCAAAAAAATCATGTTTGCCCCTTAGGCCTCATTTTCTCAATTGTTGGTTATGCTCTTCACTTCTCAGGGAAACTTTCTGTATCAGATTTTTGTCCCAGATTGCAAAAAGACCTTGGTAGAGACATTCCTGGTCCTTGACAAAGCACAGCCAGGCCATGTCCTTTACAAATCTTGTTCAGGTGGGAGAAGTAAGAGGATGCCTTATCTATTGCAGAAAGAAAAGTCCCGGACTGCCGTTATTTTAGTCAAAGTGGTACCTATTCCCCGGTACCACTTTACTTCTACTTTTGCTTTTCCTTGCTTCAGAATCTTTGTGCATGATCCTCATTCCTTCAAATCCACTCATTCCATATTGCTGTCCCACCATTTCGTTCTGGGGTATCTTTTGGGGTATCTAATATTTAGAAATGTCTCTAGAAATAACCTCCTTTAGAAATGTGTTTAGAAATAACCTCCTTTAAGTAGATTTTATTATGCATTCTCAATCACAAATGATTTATTTTTTCTATATATGCCTACAAGTCCTGGTTACCACAGAGCCCATTCTGGCTCTTGGTTAGTTCACACGCACAAAGTAGATATTTTCAATAGTGGTTTCTAAGCTGTGATCTTTTGGAAGAAAAATGCTAGGCTTTCTGTCTGAGGAGCCTCTAGGTGGTTAGAACCACCAACCTTATAATTAATTGTGGAACACCTAAACATTGGCACCATTCATGGGGCCTGTGTGATGGGCCCAACAAACACATACATTAACAAAGTCTACCTTGTCATTCAATTGATTCTGTTGTCTAGCAACCCGATAGCAGAGCTCTGTCTGGCTCCCTGAAAAAACAGTAGATGGTATACTGCCCTACAGTTCATTATTCCTTTGTAGACCACACCACAAGAATACAAGCTTCCTGCATGCAGAATTTGCTTCTTATTCCCCTTTCTGTCCTTTAGTTTCCGGGATATGATCTGGAATATCTAGGTACATCTTAATGAATGAACAAATGAGATAACTCCTATGCAACCTAAGTCCAAAACAGACTGTGAGGGTTGGATATAAAATCAACTCGGATTTGTATGAACGGTGTAGGGATGGAGTTCGACTTACCACAGTGGAACTATGATAGGAGTCCAATCAGATCACAGTCTGATGACACACCCTTGAGGGTGTGATGTGTCTTACAAATGGGGCAATGAGAATTTCCCCTTCTTCCCTTGTTCTTTTTCTTCCTTGGTGGGACTCTTTGTGCCTGCCTCCTGTGGTGGACCCAGGTTGGCTGCCGATCCTAGGATCCTAGGGGCCATCCTCTGAGCTGCCTGCATCCTGTTGTAATTCCACCAACCTTGGATCCACATGACTCAGCCTCCACCAGCTTGTGATCTCCCTTCTCTCCCTTCACCTTTCTGCACCATAGCAGTTCTATCACGTGCACATGTGAGTGTCATTGGTTTCCTTTCTCTAGATATCCCAGAATAACACAGAGATCAAAGACAAATTGGGATGGATTATGTAGATGACTCTAGGGCAGCAGTTCTCAATGTGTGGGTCGTGACCCCTTTGGGAGTCAAACACCCTTTCGCAGGGGTTGCCCAGTTCATAACAATAACAAAATTACAGTTATGAACTAACCATGAAAATAATTTCATGGTTGGGGCGATCACTGCAACATGAACTATATGAAAGGGTCATGGCCTTAGGCAGATTGAGAACCACTGGTCTAACACGCAGACTTTAGAGGAGAGTCTTAAGGCACTGTCTTGCTTTGTTATTTATTCTCTCAGGGTAGAAAAACAAACAAACAGAAAGCCACGACTAGATGTCCTGACATAGAATTTGAAGCTGTCCCTATGTGAAGCATGGATACTTTGGCAGGCTCATGTGAAAACCCGGGAAGGAATGATAGCTCAGAGTGTCTCCACTCCAAGCGCTCAGGTCACATGTCTCTCGATGTCTATTTAAGCGACCCTGTGGAAATTGTGTCATTCTAGAAGCCTTGATGTCTTTACATGGGAAAGGGAATGACCACAGATGGTGTGACTAGAGTACCACTATCTATATTTAAAAACATGTGAAAATATAACTGTTGCTCAGGAAGTTTCAAAAATAGTAAGCAGAACTCTGTATTCTTCACTCAGCTTCTCTCAATGATTGTGACATCATCTTTAACTGGCATACAATTTGGAATAAGCTTGTGAGAAAAATAAGCCTGTCATGGGCCCTAGTGAAGTTCATATATCATGGCAAGGCACAGAAACAAAAGATAATTAAAATGGCATGTAGAAAGTCCAGTTTGAACCCCAAATCACAAAGCAGGGGTTTACAATTAAAATTAGAAAGGGAAATTATATAGCCAGGCAGAGGATCTCTAGCAAATTTAGTCTAGAATGATTCAGTAGGTGATGTCCAGAAAAAGAGCCAGGGAAAATATATCCAGGTGAAAGGAAGAGTATGGATAAGGATAAAAATATTTTCTAAAATGCAGACCCTTGAATCATGACAAGTTATCTTATTTGTTGCTCAAACTGGTCAAGTAGCAGCAATATTATATTACCCAATCTAGTAATTCTACATGACTGACTGTGAATTATGAGGATGTGAAAAACAGAGGTAGAAACAAAAATGGGTCTGGGTGTCTGGATTCAGTAGGGCTTATAGAGTCTTTTAAGAAGATTAGAATTTATTTGAAGAGCAATTAGAAGTCAGCAATATATTTTAATGAGATTAGCAATTCAGGAACATTACTCCATAGAAAATCTGTATGAGGGTGTAAGTGTGGAGATACAGGCATGTAAAAGAAATGGCTGTCTCCTCAAACCAGGGAGCAATCTTAAACAAGGAACTGGCTAGAGGGTGGAGAGAAGTGAGAATATTGGAGAGATATTGGATGATAGAACTGGTTTACTTTTGAGATAGGCTGTATTATAGGGGCAAACATGCTAAGGTTAACAACTTAATCAGCACATAGTTTTGAAGGGGTGGACTACGGGTGAAGGGAACACTTTCTAGACTATGAAGTGCTTGTACAATTACAGATATTTTTATTAATGTGGTATAGGCATAATGTGTACATACATCATTCTCAAATGAATTGGAAAAAGGAGTGGCCTACTTTTTGACAGCATTTTCAATTCCTGGCTACTAAACAGCTTAGCTATTTAGTGATGCCAAGACATTTCATTAAGATAATCAAACGCAAGCAGCTATTTTCAACAGAGTTTGGTCTATTTATAAATGTCCTTACACACACATTCATACACAATAATAAACCCAGGGAAAAATTAAGCTTGCTGATGCACCCCAAGAATCTATTGTGACAAACCAAGCATAAAAACCAACCCTGTAGTAGAAAAGGCATTTTTTTTTCAAAAATAGAAACTCATTCAAAAAGCAAAAGAAGAGAAAAGACAAAGAAGATTGATGATTAAATCAGTCAGCAAAACTATTACTTCTCTGTATATAGTTTTAAAAATAAATAACACAAACTAATACCCCTATGAAATGAGTCATCACGTTAGCCATTCAGGTGACAGTCTCAGAAACCCTGCTCTCTGGGGTCATTACGAGTGGGATTCATCTCACTGGCAATTGATTTTGTCTGGAGACCATTCTTTGGTGATGTAAATTAAACTAATGATGTCACCAGCCTCAAGGTGCCTGGGATCGAATAGATCATTGGTTTCATTGTGATGATTTATATGCACTGCCACATCCCACCTACTAGATTATATGTTGTTGGAAACCTGAGACCACATCTCACTTCTCCTGGGATTCCAAGCAGAAGGCTTTGTACTTAGTAGGTAATTTACCTGTTGAATTTCAGAATATTAATTGAAAATGAAGTGCACTGAGTTATATAAAATGATTTGTTTCCCACCCAATAATATTTAAGGTGATTACTTGAGAATGATAGGTGTTAATAAGATATAGTGTGAGCTCTTCAGAAAACAAAACAATAACAGCAAAAGAAGCCTCCTTCTACCTTAATAAAACGAAAAGAAAATTAATCAGTGGGGAATAGCAATCAAAAAGGGGCTAGCTTGAAAAAAATGTGGAAAACTACTTTTTGAGGTGAACGTGAATTTCATTTTAATAATTGATATAATATTAGCACAAAATTCTAAAGACTTTTGCACAACTGGGTGATTTTTTTTGAAGTTTCTCATACTTCCTGACATTTATCTCTGTCAACCTCCAGCAAATTTGGAATGAAGAATTGTCTTTTTTTTCCCAAAGTTGACTTTTTAAGGAAGAGTAGAAGAAACCACAATCAGAAGTGCCACATTGCTATCAACATATTGTGGTGATGTGTGTGGGGGTGTGAGTGTCACCATTCTACCTCTCGCCTGTCTAGAGCAAATGTGATTTGCACAGGCAAGTGAGTAAAAAGTCTTTTCCTTTCTATGACAAGTTAGCCATTCAAATGACTTTAACTTAGAAAACAATGAGGAGCTGATGTCACCCATGGTTTGTTTCAACCTCCCTCTACAGCTCACTCCTTCTCCACATAGGCTTTCTCCATCTGAAAAGGGCAGAACCAGGACAGAGGATTAATGCCAAGAAAGATGTGACCATCATTAAAGGGGGTACATTGGGAGACCTCTGGGGCAGCTCAAGTCTGTCCTACAGGGTTTCTATGAGTTCTATGTCCTTAGGTTCCATGTCCTCTGTTTTTTAAACAAATTGCAACCTGTTAATGGTGGACATTGTGGTAATTGTCACTCAGCTTCTTACTCTTTTTCAAGGGCAGACTATGCTGACACTCATTTTCTGCTTCTTCACACCAAAAGATCAGAGGCTCTGGCCCAGAAAGGTCTTTCCAATGTTGGTTGTGGCTTCTTAGGAAGGTTTACTAAATCTCTACACAGTCTCTGGATAAAACAACTGAAGTACAGAAACTGTAGCCAGTAATCGCTCTTCTCATTTCCTGAGAATGGATATACCCTCAAGGTTTAACAAGGTGTACAGACTTCAAGTGTGATGACAATGGGAGCAGAGCTAAGAGGAGATTGCTAAAATATCCTGAGCTCAAGAAAAGCTAGTGTTGAAACAGAACAAGTTAAAAAATGTAAAACAATTAAAATTAAGCAAAGTTATAAAAATGTGAAAATCTTGTTTCTCAACATATGATCCACCTAGTCTCCACTTTTATGGAGGTGATCTCTGTAGCTCTCCCTCAATAGCTTCTTCACTCTTTGGGTTATAGCATATCAGGATAGTAATTTTTGGCATCCCGAAGGGACACTGACACTATTCTTCTTTCAGTGTAATCTATCTTTAGGAGACAAAAAGAAGTTCCGTGGGTAAACTCAGGACTGAGTGGTAGATGGGTAAATTTTCCTAAGACAATCCTGGCTAGACTCAAAGAATGAGCAGGTCATTGTGGTCAATGAATAGGTCAATATGTATATATTGGCAAAACATTCTTAGTCCTTTCTCATCAATTCATGTTTCCATTCTCTTAATTTTTCATAATAAATTCCTGCAGTCATGCTTTGACCTTTAAGACAATCAGTCATGAACATCACCTGAGATTCCTCCACCCCAAATAGTCTCCTTAACTTTTTTTTAGCTGACCTTGAATTTAACTGGCCCTGCAATTTCCCTTTCAAACCATTCTTGTGATTGGACCACTTTGGGACGCATTCTAGGGAGACTAAAACAAGGGTATCACCAACAAAAATATTCTTGGTTACAGAGATATATTTAACTAGTTTTTTAAATAAACCTGTGCTTGCATACACTGCAACCCTATTAGTGATAATTTTTGACTTGTCCTCATAAACTTTTAGAAACATTTGTTCTACTGAAGTATGGCCCTGTTGCTCACTCTCATGGTTGTAGGCATTGCGGGATGAGCATAGTACAAAATGTACAAGTAACTTTTATAGTCACGTGAGACCATTGCATCACCTATTTCCCTGGTCACTTTAGGAGGGTTTTGCCTCAGTAAGCTAAGTGATTAGGGATAGTGTCCTAAGTTTAGGAACCACTGAAAGGGATTAGGGGTAATGTTGTCAGTCTAGGAACCATTGAAATGTGTGTTATTCCAAGTTCGTAGAGGAACTTCTGTGACAAAAATAGCCAGAAACAAGACACATTTGTCTTACCTATTTAATTTGACACTTCATAATATTTTTTCCCAATTTGACCAACTAAAATAGCGAGAAAGATTTCATGGCAGAAAAATTTAGGCTATTTTTCACCTTTTAAGAAGGGTGAGGAGGGCTGAGCCCCAGTGGCGTAGTGGTTGTGCGCAGGACTGCAGCCCACTGGGATGGATGTTCAATTCCAGCTCCACGGAGTAAAGGCTGGGTCTCCTACTCCCACCACCTGAGGGCAGTGATGCCCCCCGCCCCCCCCCAAAAAAAGCAAAACAAAACAAAAGAAGGGTAAGGAATTCAGTTGTAGTGAAATAAGTTCTAGGTCATTGCTGATTGCTTTCTGATGGCAAGAGAAGGGAATATTTTTGTTAATTTTGTGCTAAGACTTTAATAACAAGTTTAATGCTCTAGAAGAGAAAACATTAGTTACATTATAGGAAAGAAGCTAAAAGAAAATATCCTCACTTAATATTAAATATCTCATTTTTCCTGTTGTCCCATCTGACTTATGAATAGTTTGTGATGGCAGCAACAACAGAAACCAAAAATCAACTGATCTAAAGAAGTGACTTGGGAGGGGGGTGTCAAATGACTGTTTTCTTTTGATGAGACAGCTGAGGTGTTTCAATAAGGAACTAGTCTTTTTTTTGAAAGATGCATTATATGTCTTCCTGAGTTCAAATAGGAATAGAAAGCTAGTGAGGTTGAAAGACCTGTCCAAATATTTCAGTACTGTCAATATCTCTGTAACAAATGCATCAAGATCTAAAGCCATAGATATGGCAGAGCCCTGTGGGTTTTTAGGAACTATGTGGATTGAAGAAAAGAAATACAAGTCTGTTCAACCTATAACTTGTACTGGACACATACAAGCCCAGAAACTATCTCTAGACTCTGTTTCTACTGAAATAAAATAAAACTTTCAGTAAATACAACTTGGTTGTCATAACAAGAAGGGATATTGGCTGTAATAGTTTATGACGGAGGGGAAGCATGAGCCATAGGCATATCAAAGATGTCTGTCTTTGTTTTTGACCAAAAGGAATCCTAAAGACAGTTCAAATATGAATTTGACTAATCCCATTTGATTTTCATCATAAAGAGTTTCAGCAGATTGACTTGTGGTTGATGAGAGGTATGATATCATCAAACTTCTTGTTTATCATTAAGTTCTACCAACAGAACCCCCAAACCAAACTCATTGCTATAAGTCCTCTGACACATAGCAACCCAGTATAAGGTTTCTGATTTTATAAATCTTAACAGGATGAGATCGTCTCATATTTCTCCCATAGATTAGCTCATCTGACCATTAATAGCAACTCAACACTTACCCCACATGACCTCTGAGGATTCTTGCAAGGAAAAACTCCCCCACATTCCTTTCCTGTTCCTTTCTAGCTCTTCTCAAGCTGCATTTTGGAAATAACTACCAGTCAAAATTGCATTTTCTAATTGTATGATTGACTGAATTATTAATTTAATGAAGATGAGAGTTTCGTGGACATGAAAAGCCATTTGGAAAAGAGATAAATCTTCCTAGACGCTGCCTGCTTGAATGCAGAGCTGGTTGCTGTCTGTAGGCTTGATTATTCACATGAAGGTATTCTAGTTGACTCTCCATTGGTGGAGCGCATATCCCCTAAAGACATAGCATATCTTTCAAGGTAGTCTGCTCTTTGTTGCATTTTTTCAAGAATCTCAAGGATATTTCTTTACGTCTGGTGAATTCTATACACTGTTATACCAGCATCTTTCATTAGTGTATCATGAAAATTTTGCTTCCTGAGTACGCTCCGTCTTTTATTTTGCACTTAGATTGAGAAGGAATCTAAAATGTGTTCTAAAAATAACAAGTTTGTTGTTTACAAAGGCCAGTCAAGACATATTCTACTGACATGGTAAGTATTTTGACTTCATTTCTTACTATGCCTAACTATGCCTTTACTAGGCATATCTCTAATTCCCCATTCCCAAAGTAGAAGATATTTCCCCTGGCCCTTATATCTATTTGGATCAGTCTTCTTCCCTATATCTGCATGACAAAATGCTTTCATTTCTCTGTCTTTGCAAATATATTAATTCTTCAAAGAATTTCCAGTGTCTTAATAGTCCCTACTTGTTTTACCCATACATTTTTTTTACTTACTAACACATCAGTTAATTTACTTATATATTTTGTTAATTATATCTCCTCTGAGAATTTGAGATCCAAAAGAATGATATATGTATTTTATTTCATGAACACACATATCTTGTTCTTTAGCATGGTCTAATCAGTTTCAGCTCACCATGACCTCATTGAGTTATATGTTAAAATGAAACACTGCCACATCCTCACCATCCTGTCGATGCTGTGCTCATTGTTCCAACCACTGTCTCAATCCATATTGTTTAGGCCTTTCATCATCTTCCCTGACTCTCTGCAGGATAGTTTTCTCCACACTGGTCTCTTCAGATAACATGTCCAAACTGCATAAGATGAAGACCTGCCACCTTCACCTCTAAAGAAGTATTCTGCCTGTACTCTTCCAACACATGTTTACTTATTCTTTAGGCAGTTCATGGTATAGTCAATATTATTTGCAAACACCATAATTTAATAGCATAATTTATTCATTTTTATTCTTATAAGGTTTTAACATATATGTGAGGTGATCTAAAAATACCATGATCTGGGTCAGGTATATCATCACCTTCAAAGGGTCACTTTGCTTTTTCATCTTTTAAAGAGGTGTTCCATGAGCTCTGCCTAGGTGCCATCAAAACAAAACCAAAACCACCTGAAAAAGAAGCAAAAAATCCACTACTTTTGAGCTGATTCTTAATCATATGATCCTCTAAAGACTTTCTGAGGCTTTTCAAATCTTTATGGAGCAAAGGCAGCCTCCTTTTTCTCCCCCAGGTTGCTGATGAGCTCTGAACCATTGACCATGGGGTTAGAAGTCTAAAGCTTACTTTGCCATCCCATATTGGCTGAACTTTTAACTTATGCTCCCTAAGGTATTGAGTGCAAATTCAAGTTAGATGAAGATGTTGGCAATAGCAATCTTTTCTCTGTTTATAATTATGTTACTTATTGTCAGAGTTGTGGTTTGTTGCTGCTGTAATTTTTAAATATGTAAGTTTGAGATATAGCCTACACTAAAGGGTTCAAGCTTTCTTTACTTTCAGCAAGCAAAGTTGTGTCATCTCTCTATCAAAGGTTGGTAATGAGTCTTCCTCTAATTCTCATGTCATGTTCTTCTTAATATAGTTCAGTTTATTGGTCTTCTTTCTAGATGTCTCGATAATATCTTATAACTGACAGCATTATACTTCAGGTTATAACTAGAGATACTATGATGATGACTATAATAACGTACATCTTCATTTTGTCATTTCTGACATGCTAAATGATTAGATCAGCTTATTAAAAGTGGTCCATTTTGGTTTACTCATACCAAGGCTATCGATCAGTAAGTGTTCCGAACCATTTTTTATAACTTCAAGATTTCCTAGTTTATTACATATTGAATATGTAACACTCAATCATGAAGAGCATTTGCAGTGATATCTTCTCATTATCAGTTGTGTCACATCAACAGATGAAGGCCCTGGAAGTCTGACTCCATCATTCGCATCACCAAGGTCAGTTCTACTCTGAAGGAAAATCTTCCGTGGTTGTAATTTGACTGCTTTTCTTGGAGCATTTTTTTAGGGGGGGCATAACTGTATTTGACTGCTTTTCAACTAGGAATTCCATACCCCAATTTTTTTTTTCATTCCCCCCCCCAATTTTTTTTTTAAGGAATTGGATTACCAGGTCCTTCTTTCTAGGCTGGTTGATTTGCTGGAACCTGTGTACTGGGGATGATCTTGTTGAAATTTGAAATGTGGATAGGATGGTTTCCAGCATTGCAAAACATACAAGCCATGCCAATAAAAGAAACTGACAGATGAGCGGTAGACACAGATACCAAAAAATACTAAAAAAGAATAAAATGTGTGTATATGCATGTGAACTTTTATCCCCAAATATCTAGAAAGATTTGCTCATATATGTGTCCATTCACTCACTCACTGCCAACGAGTTCTTCCAATGCAGAGCCAAACTCTAGGACAGAGCAGAAGAGAGGCTATGGGTATCTGACACTGTAGATTTTTAAAGGAGTCGAAAACCTCATGTTTTCTGCCTTGGAGTGGCCAGGAATTTCCAACTGCTGACGTAGATGTTAGCAGCCTACAGTATAAGCCTACAGCACCCGTGCTCCCAAATATGTGGTCAATGACTGAAAGAAACAGTGATGTGTCTGTTGTTTGATGAGACGTGTTGTATTCTCCCTAAATCATACATTTTCACCTGCTCTCCACCACTCCTAGATGTTGTTTGTCCCTTCAAGCAACCAGATCCTGTCTTCTTTTCTGACCTTGATATTTCTTATCTCTCAGTCTTGTTAGCACGGCTTTCTTTCCTTATTATTAATCAAGTCATCAAATCTCATTGTCTAGAAGTATAGCAAGAAGGATGCATCACTGACAGAAAACAAGATTAAGTCTGGAATGTGTAGAATTGAAGGCAAGGCAGGGACTCTCTTTTCTGATCTCATTACTCATCAACCAATCAATGGGAATCTCTTCTCACTGACCTGAAATTCTAACATACAAGTGACTCAAGCTGGAAAAAACATCAAAGGGTAATCCTCCCTCTTGCATGCAAACCATGTAATTTAGTAATAGCCACTCAACCACAATTGACCTGCTAATTAATCCATGGATTTTTGTTGTTGTTGTTGTTGTGTCTTTAATCACTTCCCCTGATATCTGAATCACTCGAGAAACCCTCATTCTCTGCCCAGACTCAGCAACTAAACACTACTAGCGTTCCGAAGTAATAAAACACTGAAATCTATTGACTCCCTGCCAACTTGTTCTCTTTCTCTTCCTTTCTTTTCTGTGTGTCAGCTGATGCTAGTGTGCAGACAGAATACAGAGAGGGGAAACGTGCCTCTCATAAATGAGCAGTCTCTCCCAGAGGCAAGGGCCAGAGCTGAGGCATCACCCAGGGCAAGGAACAAGGCCTGCCTGCTCTCTTTGATACAAGATATTTTTCATGGAAAAATTTCAAACAAACTGGAAAAGTATGGGTTCGTATTTTTTCACAGAATTATGGGTTTTTTTTTTTTTTGATGGGACATGGCTGGTTTTCATCATTCACCACTAACTCAGAAGTGTTCAGTTAGGACCCCAGTGGCATCTGATGATACACACAGTGGGAGATATTATTAATGCAGTGACCCTACATGAATTCTACACATTAAATGTCCCACCAAATCCACTGCCTGGATGACAACTTAAATGTTGGTTTCTTGTGCTGCTGTGTTCGCTTGGATATATGGATTCACCTCTCTGAACCTCAGCAGTGAGTATGGGAAGCTTAGGCCGTTAACTGCCCACTGGGATGCTGTCGTTTTCTTCAGCCCCATTCAAAGGACAATTCACACCACTGATTGTGATTTCCTCTGAAATTTCATGTAAACCTTAATGTCTTTGAATTGAACTGTTGAGGGAAAAGGATTGAGAGGTTAAATGACAGTTGATGCAGACCCCTAGTTATTGCTACCAGAATATGTGTCCTTAATTCTAGCAGTCCACATGGATGTGGCAATAACAAGTAACTAGAGAAAAGGGTGGCCCTGTGGCTGAGCGCTCAGCTGAAAAGTTAATAGTTTGAGCCCAGCAGAGCTCTGCAGAAGAAAGATGTGGCAATCTGCTCCAATACAGATTACACTGAGGGGTGCACTGTGGGACTCTCTACTCTGATCGATAGGGTCATTAGAATTGCTAGCAATGGCTTGTGCTTTGCTTGTTGCGTGGTCTTTGAAGAACTTGGTTCTCACTCATTTATATGTCCTATCAACTTATTGATACCACCTCATAGTGAATTCAGGACTTGTAGCTCTGTGTGCAAGAAACATCTCTGTGAAGGAAACTCCTGCCCATTTGGAGGTCAACTGGGAGATCTCTCCATGATGAGAAAAAGACCTTCGTAAATAACAACAAAAGAGTATATTATCATATAACCAGCAGTCAACTTGTTACCATTAAATAAATTCCTACCCAGGGCAAGCCCATGTGTGTCAGATTAGAACTGTGCTTCAGATTGCTGCCAGTTCTAGTTTTTATGGAAATATGACTGTCCTGTCTTCAAAAGGTATTTTTGAATAGACCTGAAACTCCACCTTTCTATTAGCTGCCAAAAGCACCAAAATCAAATGAGATTTATTTTCTAATAGACAAATAATTCAATAATTTTTTCTTCAAGATTTTTCTTTGACTATGAGATATTCTTTTTATTTCAAATAACATTTTCCTAGTTTAAAATAATTTAGAATTATATTTTCAGAATACCATTTTATCACATTTGAATATATTGAAAATAAGTAAACTTTAAAGAGATTATGAAAGTTGTTTAGAAAAAGTTAAATATTACCGAAGAGTTAGAATAGTCATGTGACCGTGTATACTGGGGGGCTTCCAAAAGTTCACCCGAAATTTCAATTATATTTTAATTCCATTTTCCTGTGAACCTTTTGAAGCCCTTTGGCAGTTTTCACCTTTGAAGGCCTAAATGGTGAGGATACAGCTTTGACTTTGCAGCCATGGTACAGATTGAAAGGTTACTTAACCTCTCTGAACTTTAGCTTTATGATGTTTAAAATGGAGTTATACAATGCAATTCCTAAGGTATGAGAACACAAAATGGTTTTATCTACATTAAAACTTAGAATGCAATCTGAAATGAGCTAAACTATAGGAGTGTTTTTCATGTTAACATTACTGTCTTTACTCTTGGATGCCTTGGTGGTTTAGTGATTATGATGGGCTTCTAAGCTTCAAGGTCAGAAATTCAAAACCACCAACAGCTCTGTGAGAGAAAGATGAGGCTCTGGACGGTAGTAAAGAGTTACATACAGTCTTGGACACTCACCAGGATACTGTTTATCCTGATTTCACAGTGTCACTATGAAGCAGAAAAGACATTGTGGCAATTAGTTTGGTTCTTATCCTGGGGCTATTATTTCAAAGACAACATGCCCCCACACCGACCTCCACAAATGCCTTGGAAACTGCCAATGGGCAGAAAGATATGATCAGAGATCTATGATTAGTAGTTGTTTCTAGAAGTTCTTCATCTGGCCACCTAGCATGGACTCACATAACAAAGGATCCGGAGTAAAGCCCAGTAAAGAGACTAGGATGGTGACACTGCACAAAGGATTCAGAGGATGAAAACAAGATCTTTTCTAGAAACAGCTCTACTACAAACAAATGTTCCAGTCTGTAAATGAGCTTAAGGTCATGACGGACATGCCTCTGAATCTACTGTTGGGGCATTAGGGTCCTCAAACTTTTTAAACAGGGGGTCAGTTCACTGTCTCTCAGACTGTTGGAGGGGCTGACTACAGTTTAAAAACAAAACCAAAATAAAACAAAGAAACTATGAACAAATTCACTGCGGGCCCAGGACAGCAGCAGTGGCAACAACACCCAGCGGGCCAGATAAATGTACTCAGAGGACCACATGTGGCCCACGGGCCATAGTTTGAAAACCCCTGACCAATGCAGTGTTGTATTATTAATGCTAAACACTTTCAACAGCAGAAGTACAACAAGATATTTCCTATTCCTGCCTCCCAACCACAAATGATCTGTAAAAACAGAAAACCCCTATGTAGAAATCCTTCATATTGAAGAGAATAAGCCGAGGACAAGAAAACATGTAATAAAATCAACATTACCAGTCTCCACTTGATAGAATTTGAGAGTCAAAATGATAAATTTGTAATTTATCTTCCGTATTAAATGTAAGTCAATCAGATGTCCATCATCATCAGTCTTTCATCATCTGTCATCATCATCAATGGTCCTCAGAGTTACATAACAATAAATGAAACTACACTAATTTAGGAAGAAAAGACAGAAGGACAGAACTTGTTATTATTTTTAAATATTGGATTGAGATCGAGAACTGCTCCACATTAACATTTCTGCTTACCATCTACCAGAGGAAAATTTTCCATAAAATTGTATTAACAAACAACTGATGGACATGTTTGCTTGCCACTCTCCAAGTCGTCGGGTAGATTAGTTTGGTCTGGATACCCAGTTTCCTTATTTGTGAAAAGAGCATGACTATCTTCTCACCACATCCTGTGGTTTCCTCTCCTCCTCTTTAAATGCTATGTCACATTTCTGATCAGCCTCTTCCTTTGGTTTATGCATTATTGCACTAACCTCATTCTCTTGGTTCAGAGATTGTTCTTTCTGTTTCTTTCAGTAACTCCCGTTCTTTTTCATCTCAACAGTGACCTTTCTCTGAAATATAATCACTGACTTTCTGCACCCTTTTACTGATTTCTCTGGAAGGCTTCATGTGGTTTTTTAGCTAATACGTTATCCCTAAACAAACGACCTTCAAACCTTCCTCTTCAGCAGTGGCTTCTCCTAAGGCCCCCAAATGCTACTGAATAGCTCTTCCTCAGTAATCTTGCATGACTTCAACCTCATGACACTTAAAAACCACATTCCACACCACATCTACTTACTTCCTAATGCAATGCCATTCTACATAATAAGACGCCCCTGCCTCCAGTCCTCTAGGATTGATATTTAGGAATGCTGTGACTTCTTCTCCATCTCTTCCGGTATCCAAACGAATCTCTAGCTTCGTTCTCTATATTTTCTTTCATCATCTGTCACTGGCATCATCGCATTATGTTCCTTTTTCACGTGTTACCACTACAGTTGCATATTATTTGCCTTGTATCCACCTTACCCATTTATATATGCTGAATTTCTACTTATCGTGACCCTACAGGGTTGAGTAAAACTTTCATACAGGTTTTTGAATACTGTAATCGTTATGGAAGCGAATTTAACCCTTGAGAAAAGGGTTAAATCTTTCTCCTTTAAAGTGGCTGAGAGTTCAAATCACTGACATCTTGCTGAGCAGGCCAGAGTTCCCCACCTCCCCCTTGTGTCACAGACTCCTTAGCATTCACTTTTAACTGCAGAGATAGCACCAGTGTGCTTTAGAGATTGGGATTTGATCCCTGAGCTGTCCTGTAATGAACATTCTATAGTTCTTCATGAGATCACATACAAAGTCCAACAGACTTTGGTAGTCCTATTTCTCAAATCACAAAGAGAACTCTCCTTTTCTCTGGTCAGTTTACAGAATTGCCTGGCTCATCCCTATGTGTGATCCTTGACCCAGATCTTTCTGCTTTCCAGAAGGACCTTCTCTTTTTTCTCCACCAAATGAAAACCATGTCTTTTGTTTAATGTCCAGCTGAAACTATCACTGCCAGAAATGTGCCTGAATGCTCCCAAATCCAGACTGGCTTTCCTGTTTCAAAAGACTCAGTTAATTTTTATGAGTAGTACCTTAGAGGCTAATACTTTCAAGTTTGCTCTTGTTTTATGGATCTTATTCTTGATTTTATAGCAATTTTTCACTTGAGAATAGGGTTAAATCTTCTGATTTCCAATTATCTATAGTACCTAACCTTGAACCAGATTTCCAAAGGAGAAATCCAAAGTCAACATATTATTAGATCACTACTTATACAAATATTTTAATCAAATTAGTAGGCTTCCTAGTGATTATTTCCACTTAAGTACGGAGGAAGCTAGGTGATAAGTGAATGACTGATGCATTTCAACTCTAACTCATTCATTCACTGTGAAGGGGTTTCCTGTCAATTTGAGACAATCCCTCACTCAGGTCACCACATGGTGACATTTCCTGGATATCCATAAACAAACAGCACAAAAAATGTTCTGCCTCTTTTTTGATTCCTGCTAGAATGGATCCTGGCTGGATCCTTGGGGTGTGGGCCTGTAGCCCACATGATTGTCTACTGGTTCTGGAAGATATCACTGGCTTCTCCTGGCATCCCTTCTGATGATCTGTCTCTGCTTCCACTGGATGTGTCTACCCGGTGTGTCTCTCTGCTCCATCCCTCAGCCTCTGTGTTTCCCAGTATGCCAGGTCCAGCAGCCACAAAGTCAAGAAAAGTCTTCTACTCTTAGTCTGATAGACTAAACTAGGTTAATGAAATTAGGCTTGAAGTCAACTGGACTTACATACCTTTACGTTAGCCACATTTCTTGATATAAAACTCTATCACCCACACATCAATGGTCTATTTCTTTAGAGAAGTCAAACACATCAATTGATTTTATTCTTTAGTAGTGTAGACAGATACTACACCATTATTTCAAACTATTATGCTAGTAAACTGAATTGATTGTGTATAGTAACTTTGCCCTTCTACCCATTACGCTAAACATAGAACTTATTCACTAAAATTGGATTTTTTAAATGGATGCACATCTTTGGACAGGGAAATTTGCACCTCAAATACTATGGGAAATCGCTTATATATCTCCTATTCATTCTCAGTAATAGACCTAGAAAAACCATACCAATCAGAAAAAGATAGTTAGAAGAACAAGTTTGTCAGGTAAATGCCCCAGATGTCAACATGTTAAAGGGATTAATTTCCTGAAAACTCAAGCCCCCAAAATAAATAATTCTGATAACATTCTAGGTAAAAGTCATAAATACATGTTGTGCATTTGATCATTAATTAGATGAACAATATTTTACAAATATTTCTCTGTGTTGAAGGATACATATATGATGGTGAATAAGAATTGTTATCTATTTTAATGTAATTTTTATTAAGGAATACAGCTAAAGGAATAGTGATAAAAAAGGCAGCAAACAACAGATGACATTAGGTAGTTCAATTGAATCTCACGAATATGATTCATGTATAATAAACTAGGGTACTGCTATATATTGTTTCCTCTGCTACTGATTTCAGCATAGAATTTGACTCTGTCTCCTATCATATCCTGAAAAATATGATCTTGAAATTGACCTTTGGCTGTAATCACACTTGAAAGAGGTATTTTCCTGGTCCACATTCAATAACTTGTCAAATTTGCAGGTGACACAATGATGAAAGCAATACTTACTATGGCCATAGAGAAAAGCTAGAGTTAAAACAATCTTGACAGGTTAGAATACTGGACTGGAGCCATCAAGATGGACTAAAATGAAAGCAAATTTAAAAGTAAAACTATTAAAAATTATAGGAATCCTTATTAAACAAGATGCATAAAATTTTATTCTAAGTTTGAGATAATCAAAATTAGACCCTATCTTCATTAAGAAAATGGTTAGCTGATTGGACAAAGCAGAGACTGTGAGAAATGACTCACATCACTTTTGTTAGAGGAACAGTAACCTCAATGTATAAAGAATACCTATAAAATTGTCTCTAATGGGGGTCAAAGGCAGATTAAGAACAAACAACCATACACCCAGAAATGGGCTTGGGGATTGCATTAAATTCTAACTCCCTTCACAATAGCCAAGCATAAATTGAAATATCTAGGGATATACCTGACAAAAAGAACAAAATATCTATATGAGGAAAATTACAGAACACTATTACAAGAGATCAAGAATGATTTCAAGAAATGGAAAAATATCCCATGCTCGTGGATGGGAAGACTCAATGTAGTCAAGATGACAGTCCTACCCAAGGTACTGTATAAGTTTATTGCAATACTGATACAAGTACCATCCTCCTTCTTCAAAGAAATGGAAAAAATGATTTCTAATTTCATATGGAGAGGGAAGAAGCCCAGAATTAGTAGAGAACTCCTCAAGAAGAAGGACATGGTGGGAGGGCTTGCCCTACCTGACTTTCATACATACTATCTAGCCAGAGTGGTCAAAACACCATGGTATTGGCATAATGACAGATACTCAGACCAATGGAAAAGAACTGAAAATCCAGAAATAAAAAACACAAGCATACAGACAACTTATCTTTGATAAGGGCCCCAAAAGTATCAAATGGGAAACAGATGCCCTTTTCAACAAGTGGTGCTGGAAAAACTGGATATCTACCTGTAAAAAAATGAAGCAAGACCCTTACCTCACTCCATGCACTAGAATAAATTCAAGGTGGATTACAGACCTTGAAGTAAAACCCCAAACTATTAGGGCCATCAATGAGGAAATTGTGAACAATCTGAGAACACTGGCACAAGGACTACATAGACTAACAGAAATAGGGAAAGACACAAACACAGAGGAGGCTCAAATAGACATATGGGATATATTAAAGATTAAACACCTGTGCACATTGAAAGAATTCACCAAGAGAGTAATAAGAGAGCAGACAGACTGGGAAAACATCTTTGGCAATGACAAATCAGATAAAGGTCTTATTACTAAAATATACAATACCCTGATAACTTCCAAAAAGAGCAAAACTAACTGCCCATTGAGGAGATGGGCAAAGGAATTAAACAGAAGTTTCACAGAGGCAGAAATCAGAGAGGCCAATCTATATATATGAGAAAATGCTCTCGATCATTAGCCATAAGAGAAATGCAAATCAAAACAACAATGAGATACCACCTAATACCCTCAAGGCTAGCCCAATTCAAAAAGGCAGAAAGTAACAAATGCTGGAGAGACTGTGGGGAGATAGGGTCGCTTATCCACTGCTGGTGGACCTGCAGGTATGTACAGCCACTATGGAGATCAATTTGGAGATACCTAAAACAGATGGAAATTGAACTACCATACGACCCAGCAATTCCCCTGCTGGGCATATACCCAGAAGAGACAAGCAACAATCCACGACCAGAGATCTGTGCTCCAATGTTCATCGCA
>PVJH01007036.1:78661-90115 GCA_004026705.1 Nesogale talazaci | reverse complement strand
AGTCCATCTGGATTTGCAAGGTAGAGTTGGGACCATGATGGTTGGGGGGGCAGGGAGGAAGGCTTCAGGAATCAGAGGAAACTTGTATGCATCATCACTGCCTGGCTGCCCCCCCCCCCACTGGTCTGTCTCCTCCCCTGTAAAGGGGTGACCAATTACCCACCAGTGGGCCTTAGGTCCCCATCCTGCTCTCCCCCACCTTTGTAATGATGTGATGCTTGTTCTTTGGTGCTCAATATCTGCTCCCTTCGGCCCCTCTTGATCACGCAAGCTGGTGTGCTTCTTCCATGTGGACTTTGCTGTTTCTGCCCTGAATGGTGACTCGCTTATCTTCAAGTCTTTGAGACTCCAGGCATTCAATCATTTATTAGCTGGGTACCATCGTTTCTTCTACTCTGTTTGTCTCCATTTGTCTTCGGCGATATCTGGAGTCAATTGGTCCATCGATTTTGATTTTTGTTCTTTGATACCTGATTGTTTCAGCACCTCATGATCGCACAGGCTATATTGCTCTTGTATATAAAGCTGTCATCCACACATGAGTGTCTCTGGATTAGTTTCTCTGGTCTACCCGGACTCGCACAAGCCCAGCATGCGAGGCCCTTGGTTTCTTCAGCAGCATCCTTGTCACATCTTGGCTCATCTGTAGCACAGGGATGCCAGCACCGAGTCTTGCTTGAAAAGTGCTCATCTACGTCAAGTACTTACAACATGAAGCATTCGCTAAGGGTTACTGATAATGTGATTGGCCCCTGTCATTGAAATGTGCCCACCCCTGCCCCTTGGCGACCGCACCATGTACGCCGTGTCTTCCAAGCACACCAGGTGCCACCTTGTTTAAGGTACGGCTCCCACCTCCCTCCCAGGCCGTGGGGCGCAAACGAGTGTGAAAGCCGTCACAGACGTGCCTTTCCCTTCTGCGGATTCCAGCATGCCCCAAAGAAGCCAGACCACAGTGAGGGCCGAGTCGATCGATCTTGGGGTGGGTGGGGGTGGGGAAATGAATGCATGCTATGCACCCAAGAAAGACCAAGAACATGGCCCAGGTTATAGGCCACTGAGCCCCTAACACAGAGTGCTGGAGGTGCGGCGGTGAAGTATTTGGCTGTTAACCCAAAGGTCGTTGGTTCAAACCCACCACCTGCTGTGCGGGAGAACGATATGGTGGTCTGCGTGCGTGAGGCCGGGGGCCTGGGAGTCCCTCGGGGGCAGTTCGACTCTGTCCCACGGGTCGTAGCGAGTCAGAATCCACTCGATGGCGGTGAGCTTGGGTCTGAGTGTGGCCTCCCCCAGGCATCAGCCATGCCTCTCGTGGGGCTTTCTACAGCGGCAACTGGCAATGGATCCTGGGCAGGGGCCCTGGTGGCGCAGTGGTCAGGCATCGGGCTGCACACTGCAAGGTGGGCAGTTCAAAACCACCAGCTATTCTGCAGGAGAGTGAGGGCCCTGTAGCGAGTGAGAGTCTCGGAAACTCACAGGGGCAGGTCTGCCCTGTCCTGCAGGGCACTGTGAGTCCTCATGCACTTGATGGCAGGGCGTATATCTGAGTGAGTGGATCCTGGAGGTCCACTCCTCCAGGGACCGAGAGAGGTCTCGGATTGGGCAGAGGGAGACCCAGGGCCGCTTCCGGCCACCACTCTGGGCACACCGGGGCATGCTCCTTCAGGCAGCCTGGAGCCCAGAGGGTTAAAGCCAGAGGCTCACAGCAGGGCTGAGCCAGCCGAGGGTGCACACGGCCTCCTCACCCAAACCGCCCTCGTAGCCCGCCCGCCCGCCTAGACTTTCTATTTATAAACAGACCCTCACGTTGGACCCCGTGCTGGTTGGGGGGACTGATTCAGCGCTTTATTCCCAAAGGGGTAAATAAAAGCGAAAACAAAACACAAACCCACCACTACACAACACCCAAAGCGGGCCTGTGGTTCCTTTCAAGAACCCAAAGCTCAAACACACATTCCCACGGCATGAACTCCTGCGCCTTCTTCTCGCTGCCATCCACACTTGGGGGGGGGGGGGGAGGGGGGGGAGGAGGCAGCGCACCCCAGCATGGGTGGGGCGTGTCCTTGGACAACCAAGCAGGCTGTGGCCCCGACACTCGGGCAGCAGAGGCCCAAGGGGGGAACAGAGAGCAACAACCAAGACAGAGGCCAGAGCAGTGGCTGCAGAGGCTGCCGGCCTTGCCTTGAGGCTTAGGCCTGGCTCCCCTCTCCGGGTCTCAGTTCACTCACCTGTGAGACGGAGATCACAAGGCGAACTCGGCTTCTTCAGGTGCCTGCTGAGTTGGGCAACACATCCTCCGAGTCATGCCAAGGCCTACGGGGCCCTGGCAACTCAGCGACGCTCAGGGCCCAATGGAAGGGAAGCAGGTGTGGTGGGGAGAAGGGTGTCAGAAGGCTTGTCTGGAGTCACCCCCCTGGTGGAACCTAGTTCCCAAGCTGAACCTCCACCTGCTGCCTCCCCGAGGGCAATATTTGGCTCGGCAGAACAAAGGGTGCCGTGGCTTCTAAGACATTCCGCACAGGGCGGCCCCCTCTCCAGCACCGCCTTCAGCCATCTGAAGCCATGATTGCCCCCTCAGAAATCCTGGAGGCCAATGTGCTTTGCAAATCAGATGTTTTCTTCCTGGGACACTCGCAGCCAGGCCTGGCGCAGCACAGGAATGAATGAGCGTTTTTAGGTTTTCTCTTGTGAAAACTACAAATACACACAAGTAAGTGGGATTAAAAAAAAAACCAAAAAGTATCTACAAGTCGGTCTGGGACCGGTCTGGCTGCCAGCGAGTCCTGGAGAAGCTGTTTTAGGGAGAGAGTCCTGGACCACAGAGTCATAAGCCTGCATCCGTCCCTAGAGGAGGAGCGCGGTGGCATAGTGGTTATGTGTCGGGCTGTGGTCTGCAAGGCCAGCAGTTCAAAACCACCAGCCGCTTGGCGGGAGAAGGATGGGACCTTCGTTCCCATCAAGGGTCAGGGTCTTGAAATCACGAGGGCCGTTCTGTCCTGCCCCACAGGGTCTGCACGCTGGCATGAGCTCGATGGCAGTGTGAGAGTGTGAGTGAGGGAGTGAGTGAGGTAAATCCCTGCAGCAGGGCTTTGAGCTCGGAGGACCAGTGAGACGGACACACGCAGTGAGGACAACCAAGGTCCCAAACTCGCAGGGATTGCTAGGATGGCCCTGAGCAGGGTGGGATTTCCTCCTGCCGGACACTCAGTGCTGTCCACTTGGAATGGACAGGATCACATGGCCCATCGCAGGGTACGTACATCTGCTGCACGAGACCTCTTTGTAGTATTGAAAAGCAAGGGTGTGCCCTACGTAAAGTGACCAGACGTCCCGCTTTTTAACAATTTAACAACGTCCTGCGGCATTTTAAAATTAAAATAAATATATGACAATACTATTTTCGCATTCCGTGAAATTTTTTGTTGCTCCATAAAGACCAAATTTTTAATCAAGAGCCGCACTCCCACCCCAACCCCACCTCGGGTCAATGGTGTCCCGCTTCAACTCTGGTCACTTTAGACTTACGGTGTGTCTGACCCAAGACATGGTGTTTTTAATCGTCTTCTATGCGTGTGAACAACGGACGCTGAATTAGGAAGACCCAAGAATACGACTATGTATCTGAAGGAGGGTGCGTGCAGTCCCAGGAGGAGGACTGTAGAGCAGAGGGTCAGGGGAAGAGGGAGGTCTTTGACAAGATGGACAGACACAGTGAGTTCAGAGGACCATGGGAGGCCGGCCAGGCCCAGGAGGTGCCTCCTTCGCTGTCAATGAGGCTGTTCATCTGGAATCGACGGGACACAGAGGAAGTCCTTGACTGCTGATAGAGAGGTGGTTCGAAGCAACCCAGAAGCTCCGCCGGAGAAAGTCTGCACCTTCTGCTGCCAGAACATTCCGCCCGAGAGAGTCTGAAGGGGCAGTCTGACTGTCATTGGGGAGGGGGGGGGGGTGCTGAGCATCTGAGGTGCCCCAATGGCACCAACAAGAAGCGTCATGCCCATTTCCCGTGGTTGACACCAGGAGTGTGTACGAGAACAGACTTCTGTGTTTAAGAACAGAAGGCGGGAGGCAACCCAGGTCACCCAATAGAAAAGTCTGCAAGGAGTGAGACCCGCCCCGGTCCATAATGGGGTCTGGGTGTGAATCTCTCCGCACATTCCCGTGCACACGTGTGGGGACCTGGACTCTTCGGACCGGTGCACACCGCCCCCATGCTTGTGGCTTGTGCCCCCGTTTCAACGCTAAGGGAAGAGGCGGGTCTGTGCTGATGCTTCTCAAAATGTTAGCTAAGAAAAGGTCAGGTGTGGAGGTGTGGTCACGTCTGGGTTGGCTACAGGTGGGCATGTTTAGGTAAAGTTCCCTAGGTGGTTGCCTCTGGGGAAACGTACTGGAGGAGCTGTGCTCTTGGAGAGAAAGGTTTCTGTGAGGCCTGGAAGTTGTCTGCATTTCCTACAGGGCAAAGATTCTTTTAGAAAGGCCACTGTGATGCTGGGAGACAAGCAGGGACAGCTTTGTCAACCAGCGGCAGGCAAGGGGGTGATGTCTGTGGGTGAGAGTTGGGGTACAGTTCCTAAATTGAGGGATGTGGAGGTGGGAACACCTGGGACCTTGGATTTCCAGCAAAGTTTCGTCTGTAGGAGTTGCAGGAGCAAGGACCCAGGAGCAGAGACAGGGGGTGGGGGGCGGGGGGTGAGATTAGAAAGCCAGTGTGTGAGAGATGTTCAGGTGTGTGTAAGAAGTGTTCAGGGTGTGTGTGTGTGAGAGAGAGGTTCAGGTGTGTGTAAGAGGTATTCAGTGTGTGTGCGTAAACGAATGTAGGCGTGAGAGATAATCATGGTGTGAGAGATGTTCACGGTATGTGCGTAAGAGATGTTCTCTGTGTGTGAGACATGTTCTGGGTGTGTAAGAGATGTTCAGGTGTGTGTGTGTGTGTGTGTGTGTGTGTGTGTGTGTGTGCCTGAACATGCGCAGTACGGTTCGGGCCAGATCGGATGGATCTGTGAAGCCGAGCCCGAACTCCACCCAGTTCCTGCCCAGCACCCTCTGGGGTTCCACGTGGGGCTTTCGCCCTCCCCTCCCCTCCTCCAACCCCCTTCCCCAGGAAGCACGGGGGTGAGCGCAGCCAACCTGGGCGGGTGGACCGATGGCCAGAGGTCCGGTGTGCGGCTGGTCGGGCGTACTCCCCCCACCCTCCCTCACTGCCCCCCCACCCCAGCAAGGCCGGAGGGGTCTTAACCCCAGCTGCGGGGCATTCACACTGGCGGTTGCTGGTGGCACAGTGGGTCACGAGTTGGGCTGCAACCCCCAGGTCAGCAGTGTGAAGCCAGCAGTGACCAGACGGAGGAAGGCGGCTTTCTCCTCCCGTGAAGAGTGGTCCTGGGGACCACAGGGGCAGTCCCACCCTGTCCTTCGGGGTCAGGGGTGGAACGGCCTCTGGCGGGGAGTTGGGGTTGATGAGGACAGAGCTCAGGCAGAAGAGTGCCTCTCTCGGACCCTCCATGAGACGGAACCGGGCCACGGCTGGATCCCAGGAAGACCCGGGAGGGGGCGGGACGGCGGCGGCGGCATTTATTCGAAACGTGAATAGGGAGAGCCAAGCTTGTGACTCAAGGGCTGTCATCCTGCGGCGGGGCACGAAGCACAGCGTGCTGGGCCACGTTCCCGGTGAACGCGCATCGCCACAGCGCACCCCGCTCCCCTTCCAGCCGCGCTGAAGCCATCTGGGCAGCCAGCGCCCATTCAAACCTGCATGCGCCGCGCCGGGGCCCCGCTGGGCAGGGCCCGCCGAGACCCCGCCGGAGGCTCCGGGCCAGCCGCAGCGGCCACTTCCGGGTGGCCCGCGCTTGGGCTGGGGCAGAAAGAGAAACTCGCACGCCCGTAAAGTGAACAGGCCAAAATTTTATTGGATATTTACTTGCTACCGTTATTACAAAAAAAAAAAACTAAAAATGGAAAAGAAACGAACAAAAGAGAGAGAAACCCGGTCGTTTGCGATCCGCAGTTTCTGCAGCGAGGGGGCGGGGCTGCGCACGTGACTGTCCCCGGGCTCCCACGCTTCGGCGGAGGGGCCAGGCACCCCACTTCCGGCCCATCGGTGCGTTTCCGGCCGTGGCCTGCAATCCCGGGAGCGTCGTCAAGACGCGAAAGCCCAGTCCGCGTAAGAGCGGGCGGGCGGGGAGGGGTTACAGTCTATTTACAGGCTCTGAGAGGTCAGTTTCGAGGCGGGAGGATCACGCGTCGCAGCCTCCATGATAGATTCTCTGGGTATTGCTACTGGCGTCACCCACCACTTTCCACATTCGGGGGTCTTAGACACACGCGCACACACCTTAAGCTTTTCATGAACAATCTAAAATAAAGACGCTTATTTGGAAATCATGCCATTCCTGAAAAACAGTCAGTGGTTGGGAAAAAAACAAACACGATAAAAAGACTTGTTTGGATGTAGTCAACACGGTCGTCGAGGTATTGAACAGGAACCTGAATTTCTCTTCCGCAGACGTGACACACTGGTACCGGGAGGAGCTTCGGACACGGGGGATATGAAGCCACCGAGGTTGGGTGGCCTGCGTTCTGTCCACGAAGGTCAGGTGCCCAAACACAAGAGTGCTTCAAACCAAATGGGGGCCTGGGGTGGGGGTGCTTCGGACTGCACTTGGGGGGGGGGGGGCACAGGCCTGGAAGTGGCACCCACTCTGCCCTCAGGGGTCACTGCCTAATTTCAAGTAAGGGCAGAGCAAGGGGAGTGTGGCGGGGGCATTCTGACACTGACACACACACACACACACCCCTCCCACACAGAGGGACCCGAGCCGCTTGTGGTTTGGGGAGGGTACAGGCTGGAGCCTTTGCCAGACGCTGTCTTGGAGTACAAATCGTAATGCTTTCGAAGGTAATTACAGGTGCACTGGAAATCCTTCTGAATCCAATCACGTCACTTGAAGTCAAGGGGGAGGTAAAATGGAACAAACATTTTAAACATTTGATTCAGTTCGGTTAACAAAACCAGCCGCACGTTTGTTTACACACAGTCCAAATGCCACCGGCAAACAAATGACCACGTAGGTTGTGCAAGGTGCGTGACACAGGGCAGGCAGGACGAGTCCTTCTTCAGACCGGGGAGGTCAAGGCAGCAGCAAGCCCTGGCCACTCCTCTCCCCGCCGTGAAGCGTTTTTTTCCTGGATCTCGTGAGGTAAGGCATGGTACCAAGTGCGGTGTGTCCCTGTGCTCCGTGGTGAGAATGTGGGGGGGGGGGCCACAAAAGGCCACTGGGGTGGGGCTGCCCAGAGAGAGACACGTTGACTGCCGCTGCCGCCACCACCACCACCACCACCACCACCACCACCACGGGGAGGGACTTTGGAGCTGCTGTCAAGATGCGCCAGGGGCATTGCAATGCCGCCCCACGCTGCCTGCCACAGCCACGGAACAAAAGGACGTGGGCCAAGAGCAGGGCTTTGCTTTTTGCCCACCCAATTCCAATGCAAACCACGTCAGGCTACACTCGAGGGGAAAAATACAACACACAACAAAACTTGACAGGGTTCAAATCAGCAGCACTAGAAGCAATGTCCACACCCATTCTGGCTGTCCAATCCCGATTCCGCCCCCTGCCAACCGCGGGGACGAGAACTCGAGCCTTGCAGTGTCATTGATGCAAGGCACCCTCTTCCTCCCTCCCTAAGCAAGTGCCACCAAGGGACACCCCAAACGTTGGCCGTGGGTGAACCGTTTTGTGGTGGCAGGGAGCCTCGTCTGTTAGGAAAGACACATAGGCAAAGGCAGGCTTTCCCTCCCAGCGGGCCCTCAGGAGGCACTGGCGCGGTGGGGTCTCCATGCGAGGAGGGCAGAGGGCCAACCCCCCACCATGGCGGTATATTAGATGGGATGCCACCCTCGCCACTCATGGCCAGACTCTCCTGAGGGCCCATCTCAGTCACCCTCCCGGTGACCGCTCAACGTGCTCACTGCCACCCCCGCCATGGCGCGGTCGCATACAAGGAGCTCTTGGGTTTTAACTTGCCGTATCTTACACTTCGTTCTTCAAAAAAGAGCACATAAACACACACAAACAAAAATCAAAAATGAGGTTCGAAATACGTGTGGGGGAAAAAAATCCCACTCATCAATTCATTTTCTGCCAGCGTTTGGCAGCACCCGCTCTCCTACATTGTGGAAATCTTGCTTCCAAAATCAGGATTAAAAAAAAAAAAAAAGAGTCCACTGAAATTCTCATCCCCAGAAACCATAACTCATCTAACCGTGCGGAGCAGAACTCAAATTTAGGAAGGGAGCCGACAGATGTCCCGGTGGAGCGGAGGGGTCCGGCCCCAGGGCGGCGGGGGGAGGGGTGGGGGGACAAGCAAGCAGCACAGGATGGGACGGAGCCCCCACACGGAGGCGGCAGGCGTGGGGCTGCGGGTTCGGAGTCAGGCGCCGACACGCGGGCCACCTCTGCTCAGCTCTCTGCAACTTCAAGCATAATTAACAGGGCAGACTGCAGCAGACCGCTACTGATTAGGTATAGATCAGTGGGCGTGCAGGAGCGACCCACAGCTGTACGACAGGGTAAATTAAGAGGTATTATAGTTACAGTGCAAAAAAAAAAAAAAAATTCAAGCATAATACATAAACATAGCACCCACCGGGGGAGGGAGGCATGCAAAGAGAAGAACCGAGGTATTTAGTGAAGAGTGCCTACAGGGAGTTGAATGGAGGAGACAGGCGAAGGCCAAAGCACACACATCTTTCCCTTCCTCGCGGGTGGGCGGTGATGTGGACGAGTGACCGACTACACGGGGGCAGCAGGGCGGCGGCGTGTGCCAGCGGGAACCTTCTCGGCCTGCGCAGCACGGCCGGTGGGTGAGACACGTGCTTGTGTGGCACCGAGGAGTGAGGTGCGGGGGGTTCGGTTAAAGGTGCTCGGCTGGGCTCCGCTCGGTAAGCCACCAGCCAGTACTACGATCTGCAGCATCTTCTAGGGTGGCAGGGCTCAGGCTCGTTGGGCCGGAGCAGGTCTGCGTGGCAGAAGTCTCTGCGGGGGCATCTATTTCCAGGAGTGCAACGACCCGGCAGGAGGTGTTCAGTGTTAGGGAAAATAGGGCATTTAAACCAAAGACCGCTTTTATTATGGGTTAAAAAAAAGAAGAAGAAATATATAGACTATGGAGTCTAGTCTGGTCTTTCAAATGCCTTTAGCCCATGGAGGGCAGCCAGTCCTGTCGTAAGCTGGGTGACGGCTGGACCAGGGAGCTCTCAAGTAGCTGCAGATCTCCGCAGCTGCCCGAGGCATAACATGGCAGGGTGCAAAACCGTTTGTGTCAGAAGGACCAGCGAGGGAAGGCCAGCCACGAGTGTTCTACTTTTAAGGCAAGAACCTTCCCATCCCCACCAAAGATCCAAGACTACGTGGCATCAGAAAACCAAAATATGATTCACCACCACACCCAGCCAGTGGCCACTGGAAAGCTGTCCCTGGCCACCAACAAGAATGGAGAGCCGTGTCTTAGACCCTGTAACTCAAGAGAGAAACCCGGCCTCACAGGCGGGCCGCTCCTACGCAGTCCGAGGAGTGACCACTGGGGGAGGGGGTGGCTGTCACAGACCCCCAAGCAGGGCTCCAGAGGTCCTGGGCTGTGCTAGGTGGAAGCTCCTCGGTCAGCCTCCCAAAACACTACATCAAGAGGACCAAAGTAAACTGAGGGAGGGAATCCGACAACAAAAACCCTGTCCATAGTTACTCTGTCCACTTGCTAAACCTCAGCATTAAAGCACTCTTGTGATTTAGGAAAAGCGGAATTGAGGAGAGAACACAAGATTGTGTCTGCGCAAAAAACTAAAACTATAGTTAGTTCCAAAAGTTTTATACATATGTTCAAGGTTTCATTCTTCTTCTGTCTTGCTATCAGGCAGACTTTTCGATTCTATCTTCAACTTCCATGTCCGCTGCAAAGGCCATCCTGGGTTGTGTTTTGCGTCCCGTTCTACAGGGGGTTCAGCTGTGGGGGCCCTGAGGTTGATTCGCTTTGAGGCTGCGGAGGGCTCGTCTTGCCGCGGCGGATTTGGCGATCCGGTAGCTCCGGCCAACGCCTTTGAACTTCCCCTTCCCCACGACCTCCACGGTGACGCGCACCTTCCCTTCGTACGTCCTCTCGGCCGGGCTGCAGAGAGTCCACACAGCGTGAGCTGGGCCTCGGAAGCAGCCATCATGACCCCCAGGCCATCGGCCCGAGTGGACAAGGTGCCCGTGACCAGCCACCCGCCTCCCAAGTCCAAGGCTCCCGTCCCTCCGCCCTTCCACTTTGCAGAAACTGAATCTTCCACGCCGCCTGTGGCTCTTGGAGAGCCCCCACCCCGAGCTGCCACCCCCTGATTCTGTGGATGTCTGTCCCTCCCCCACCCCCTCGGCTTACCTAAATTTGGCCGTTTCTGGCTCCATTTCAAGCAACTCTCGCACAGGAGAACGGGGCACATTTGCGGAGAATTTCTCTGTAAATCAAAATGGAAGAAGAGAGTGGGTCACAGGCTCTCGGTAGATGTGAACTTGGCTTTTCGGGTCTGTGGACAGGCCGGTACCTATCAGTGGTCGCATCATGGGGTAGTACACCTGCCACACCGTCTCCAGCGACATGCCACTATCCATATAGATGGCACCAGCGAGCGACTCAAAAATGTCCCCCATGGCCTTGGGGACTTCAATGTCCTCTTCCTTCTCTTCATCCTCCTCAGATCTCCTGAGCTGATACAGAGAGAAAGGGAGTGGTGAGCAGAGAGCCCCGAGCAGCCGTGTGTCTCCCCACAGGCAGGGTGACCTTGTCATTCAACGCCCCACAGGGGCTGCCGGCAGCCCAGGCACGGGTCAGACTCTTCCCGTGTTTTATTCTACTGAAGGGGCAGAATGTCTATTGCCATACGCGCCCCATTGAACGTGCCCCATCTCATCAGAAAGGACAGGTTACCCCCCAGACCTCTCACAACAACGCAAAAAAATTGAGAGAGAGAAAAGGGAGCCAGAGAAGATTCTTTCTAGACACCAACAAAACTTCACTGCAAACAGATACTTCTTCATCCCTACTGATCAAAGGTACTGCTGTGGCGCTGGGCGGGGAGGCGGGGCCTGAAGGTGCGTCTGGGTCCCCGAGAACCCTGGTGCATGGAGGGCTGGGCAGGCGGTTCAGAGGGCAGAGGGGAGCGTGGCAGGCACGGCCTGTGTGCCGTCACACACGTCCACTCTACGTGAGGGCTGACACACCAAGAGGTGCAGCAGATGCATAAAGCCAGTGTGGTCCTCAGAGCCTTAAGGATTCCAGCTCAGGAAGCACCAATGAAGGGGGCGGGGGCCAACGGACACAGCAGGGGAGCCCAGCAGCTAAAACGCCCATCACTACCCAGCTCCCGTGTTTCCTACAAACGGGCAAAGGGACAATCCCAGAACAGAAGCCACCACCCGCCCC